>JAKUCM010006073.1:0-38058 GCA_023374145.1 Lepidium sativum
GTGATAAATTTGTTGTTTTTGCAGGTGAAATTAGGAACAGTGGAGCAAAATGAAGCAGAGACCGAATGGGTTATTAGACCATACATGAACACAGCTAAGAAACGCCAGTTTATCGGTGAATGATGTTAAAAAACGGCACCGTTTAAACACTTCTTCATTAAGGAGCCGTTCAATTTTTGTGACCTATTAGAGAAAACAAACTTACGATTTTGATAACTTATAAAATTGTAATCGATTTGTTGTAATCTTTCTTACATAACGTTTCGCTTCTAAAAGAAATTTTTTTGTCTTAAAGACATATAAAGTTAAAATTAAGGTTTTTTCTTTATAATTCTATATTTTATCTTCCTCAAAAATAACTAGTCAAGTGAATTAATTACACAAATTTAATATAGATTTCGTATTGTTATATGTATTTTTAATTTTTTTTTTAACAATCGTACACATTTATTATTTAAAATTTAGATTGTGTATTGCAAGTGACATTTAGTCTAGTGGCAGGTGGTAAATTCACAAGAATCATGTGTACTTACATATTCTAGGATGTTGAATCAAATTTTGGATATAGAATTAATTTGAGATCGGAAATTGACTTTATTGATTTAGAGAAGAAAATGGTCGTTCAATTTTTTTTCCTAAATCTTTATTTTAATGTTTTTAATGTGAGTTTTATGATTTTGATAAAAAGAAAACCAGATTTTAATTATTTTTTAAACCAAACTAAAATATCTGAGCAGCATTGAAATGCTCAAGGTGCAACTCATTTGTTTTTGCTGAAACAGAAGATAATAATAATAATAATAATAATAATAATAATAATAATAATAATAATAATAATAATAATAATAATAATAATAATAATAATAATAATAATAATAATAATAATAATAATAATAATAATAATAATATTTCATTCCAAAAATCAAAAATTGGTTTCTCGACCTTTTGACTTAGGATTAGTCAGTTCTATTTCTTGATACCAAGCTTGAGTACGGTAGGGGCAGAGAGAGTAATTTGTTCCAACCCGAGGCATAAACAAAGACAAGGATAATCTTACTAAAAGAAATACAAAATTTCTCCGCGGATTCTTTTTCGGCGAGCTCCAACAAAAAAAAATCTTTTTTTCTTTGTGAGTTTCGAGAATAATCAAAAATAGATAATAATAATAATAATAATAACTTAAATATTAATGTGTTGCAAATGGAGGTTAGCCTAGTGGTTACTGGTAAGTCCACTTACGAATCATTTGCACAACCAAAAATCGAGTACCTCGTTTATATTACATAGGAATTAGGCTATTATACCGGCCAGTTGTGGCCTAATATAAGTTGTCGTTGACAATAAAAAAAAATAATTCTGTTATTTTTATTATTATTTTGAAATAAATATCTTCGTTGTCATTACATATATATCAGTACCAGGTTTCGTCTAATTGTTCACTCCTATCTCCTTCATCTGATCATCGGATCTCGGTAATTACTTCTTCTTCTTCTTCCTCCCATTGATTTCCCCAGATTCAATCTCTCAGTCGAAATCGTCAAATGGAATTCTAGTTTTGTTAATCATTCGCTTACCCATTTGTTTTGTTTTTTTTGTTTTTATATCGAATTTTCTCGGCCATAATTTTTCATTTAAATTCTATCCTTTTTACATATCCTTATAAAGACCATAGCCCTAACTTACAGCTCTGTTAGTGTAGATTCTCTCTAGTGATAGAAGAGAGTTTTCTAGGGTTTATAGGTTGGAGAACTTTTCCGTTATAAGGAGGTGCTTTTATTTCAAATTATAGCGCTATTGTGTTATTGTTAGATTGATTTAAGGGTCTTGGAATTTTGGTGTTTTGTTTTTATGGCTCGATTGATAATCACTTGTCGAAGTTCGTCTCTTGCGAGGGTCAATCTTCTGGGTTTGCTCTCTCATGCTCCTGTGATTACTCTAAACCCTTTAAGTTTCGGTTTTTTTTTGTTTTGTTTTGATTTGTTTGATTATAGATACTGATCGATAAAATGTGTGAGAGCTATTTGTATACTAGTATTTTGGATTGAATCTAAACAAGTGAAATGGAAATGATTAATTACTTGAGTTCTTTAGAATGTTGATTTCTTTTGGTACTCAGAAATCATACCTTCGTCACTCAGTTTGTATGATTATAGTGAAGAGTTTTATATGAAGTGTACATTCAATCTAGCTGTTCTTTTCTGAGATATTTTGAAGTTTAGGCAATGCTTGGTTGCGGAATCGTTACTAATTATTGTAATTCTTGTGGTTTTGGTTTGTCTTTACCTAACCAATACAATTTCTGTCTCTGCTATTTATGTAAATTGTTATTTTGGATTATGCTTGATCTTTTGCTTAGTTTGTATCGTTTTGGCTTTCAGCCTTATTATTTTGTTTTAACTCTCTTAAGCAGGTACCTGTTAGAAGTGGTTTTCTTCCAATTCGTAGTTCGGCAAAGAGACTTACTCAATACAGACCGTTTCTTACTTCCGAGGTTCGTATTACTTTGTTTCTTTTATCAATGCCACTCTTTAAACAGAGAATAATCTTTACTGATTTCTTTCTCTCAGGCTACTTGTTTGAGGAAGAATCGGTTTCTATCTCATTCTGTTGATGTAACATGCTCTATCCTTCCCTTATGATTAATAAAACCAATGCTTGATTTATGTAGCATAGTAAATGTATATTCTGTTATATATGTCAGAGAAATAAGCAAAACAGCAGGAGGCTGATTTGTTCTGTTGCCACAGAATCAGTTCCAGATAAAGCTGAAGAATCCAAAATGGATGCACCAAAAGAAATATTTCTCAAGGACTACACAAAGCCTGATTACTACTTTGAAACTGTATGTTAGCTTTCTCTAAATTCCAAATCATGTCTATTACTAGAACCATTATTGTTATAATCAGAAGCTTTTGTTTGTTGTCTAGGTGGATCTGAACTTCTCTCTTGGGGAAGAGAAAACAATTGTTAGCTCTAAAATCAAGGTTTCGCCTCGAGTTAAAGGTACAATAATCTAGTCCATTAGAGGTTTTCGAAATAAATAGTTTCTTCATGCAGAGCATCATGATTTCGTTTTTGCATGTCCTTTTTGTATATCTCCATGATGAATTTTGGTTTCTTTTCTTTTTCCCGCATCATATTCTGAAAAATTCTCTTGTTGACCAGGATCTTCCGCCGCGTTGGTCTTGGATGGACATGACTTGAAGTTACTTTCAGTCAAGGTTGAGGGGAAACTTCTAAAGGTACCCACTCAATGGTTATCCCTTAAGAAAGTTTTCGTATCTCTAGGCTCACTCAGTTATTCTTAATATTATATTTTAGAATTTTCTCTAAGATAAGCATCTCAGTTGAAGAAAAATAAGTAATTCAGTTTTCCGTCAGTCACTTGGTCTCTCTTTTCATTTCTTATTCACTTTGAATAGGAAGGGGATTACCAGTTGGACTCTCGTCATCTCACAATCCCTTCGCTTCCAGCTGAGGAGTCCTTTGTTTTGGAAATTGATACTGAGATATACCCTCACAAGAATACTTCACTTGAGGTAAATTACTTTGATTTCGTTTGTTTGGTTTTTTTTTGTAAACCTCAGTGACTGATATGATCCCCTCAACTTATTTTTTTAAAATTCTTCTTTTAGGGTCTTTACAAATCTTCTGGAAACTTTTGCACACAGTGCGAAGCAGAGGGCTTCCGCAAAATTACATTTTACCAGGTTGATTGTCACTTCCTGATAAGATTTCCATTGTTGAGAACTTGAGATAGTACAATGAAGTTTTTACATATTGTATTCATTATGCAATGACAGGATCGTCCTGATATTATGGCAAAGTACACATGTCGTGTGGAAGCTGACAAAACACTTTATCCTGTATTATTGTCCAATGGAAACCTCACCTCTCAAGGAGAGATAGAGGTTGGCAAATTATTCCCCTGTTTATTGTGTTTGCTAAGTGTCTTCTTATCTTAGTCTTTGCTGATAACAAAAATTGTTCATTGAAATGTAGGGTGGTCGCCACTATGCCTTGTGGGAGGATCCATTCAAGAAACCGTGCTATTTATTTGCTCTGGTGGCTGGACAGCTAGTGAGCAGAGATGATACATTTACTACACGATCTGGCAAGCAAGTATCTCTGAAAATCTGGACTCCTGCGGAAGATCTACCAAAGACTGCTCATGCCATGTATTCTCTAAAGGCGGCCATGAAGTGGGATGAGGATGTAAGTACTCACATTTTTTTCTTGTGATTGTAATAGTTAGGTTACTGAATCTGATTATTTTTGCGTGTGTCCTTTGTTAACTAGGTGTTCGGCCTTGAGTATGACCTGGATCTCTTCAACATCGTTGCTGTTCCAGATTTTAACATGTATGAAGAAATTGTAGACCCAGTCCCAGTTGATAATATTGATCCATTTGCAGATATCTCTAATTTAAAGCGAAGAGCTCATGCATCCACGTCTTTTTCTTTTTCTTTTTGCTGAGACTGGATAAACTGATTGGATTTTCTCAATTTTCAGGGGAGCCATGGAAAACAAGAGTTTGAATGTAACCCTACCTTTCTTTATATTAAAAATGATGTAATTCCACATAAATTGTTTTTATGGTAATCCATGAGCTTCAACCTTGCAGATTTTTAATTCCAAACTTGTCCTAGCATCTCCGGAAACTGCAACAGATGCTGATTACGCTGCTATTTTGGGAGTTATTGGGCATGAAGTAAGTAATCATAGTCATATGTTGAATCGTGTTGATATTGAAATTAATTTTCAATAAACACATCTTTCTTTGTGTTCTTTGTGCAGTACTTCCACAATTGGACAGGGAACAGGTCAGCCTCATTTCTCCTTCCCTTTTATACAATTGATAAGCTCTTGTTTATTGAATCATCTAAATTTGTTGTCTGCTATATGATGGATTCTTGTTTGTGTAATAAATATCATAAAAGAAACATTATCAGAATGCGGTCTGGTATATTACTAAAAGTCTACTTGTAACAATAGGGTGACATGCCGTGACTGGTTCCAACTCAGTCTAAAGGAAGGACTTACTGTCTTCCGTGACCAGGTATACTTTATCCTTTACTATTCGAAGATGATTATGTGATTTTTTTTCTTTTAATATCTAATGATAAAAAGGTTGTGAAAATTCTATACAGGAGTTTTCATCTGACATGGGAAGTCGTACTGTAAAGCGCATTGCTGATGTTTCAAAACTCAGGATCTATCAATTCCCGCAGGTATACTTATTTTTTGCTCCTTTTGAGGCGTTTGATGGGATTGTTTCATTTTCTCATGTTTTCTCCCTCTAATTATTAGGATGCTGGTCCTATGGCACATCCCGTTCGCCCCCATTCATACATCAAGGTCAGAAATTCTCTTGTTTTCTATTGAAACTTCGATGTACATGCCATTATTAAGTGTTGATTAGTATTGCTTTTTTCTTCCTTTGGCAGATGGACAACTTTTACACAGGCAAGTTTTGGTTCACTGTTAAAGCATTTTATCAAGTTAGTCTCAGCATTGTTCCAATCTAACGTGCTTGTGCTTTTGTAACCTGTTCAAACTTGCGTTATGTCTGGCCATCCTACTCTTTCAGTGACGGTAGGGACTAATGATTTTCTTTTAATTTAGTTTGATTTCCTATCAATCCCTTACATATTGTTTATAACAGTATTATTTGTTTTCTGTTGTTTTTTCAGGTTTATGAAAAGGTTTGGCTCTTTAACAATAATGTTTTTTTTATACTCTGGAAGGAAGAAACCGTAGTTAACTTTATGACATTTTCCTAGGGAGCTGAAGTCGTCAGGATGTACAAAACTCTTCTAGGAAGTCAGGGGTTCCGAAAGGTTGCTTTTCCAATGCTTTCTATTTTTTTTGTGGATCCAATGGCGAGAGTTTTCGTCGAATGCATTCTAATCATCTCTATTTGTACATATGGCACAGGGAATGGATCTCTATTTCAAAAGACATGATGAGCAAGCAGTGACTTGTGAAGACTTCTTTGCTGCTATGCGTGATGCGAACAATGCAGATTTTGCTAATTTCTTGCAATGGTTAGTCTTATTATTTTCGTGGAATTTGTTGTGAAGATTCTTGTTTTCATACTTCTTATGATATACCATCGTCAACATGTTAGGTACTCTCAAGCTGGAACACCAGTTGTCAAAGTGGCCTCCTTTTACGATGCTGAAGCTCGTACTTTCTCTTTAAAATTCAGGTTCTATTCTTCTCTTGTCGAATTAATATTTGGCAAATCAGTGAAAAAAAAATGATTGTCAGTGTGCCAGATGTAATGACCTGCCTTTGAATATGAACGTTAGGGATCTTACCTTTGTTAAATTTATTGTTGACACATTGGCTTTCTATGTTATTGATCACTTTCCCAGCCAGAAGATACCCCCTACTCCAGGCCAGCAAACAAAAGAACCGACATTTATTCCAGTTGTTGTTGGTCTTCTGGACTCAAGTGGGAAAGACATTACACTTTCCTCTGTTCATCACAATGGTACAGTGCAGACCATTTCAAGCAGCAGCACACTACTTCGAGTGACAAAGGTTAGTTGTGAATTTCTTCTTAAACCAATACTATATATGATCTTTTGTAATGTATGTAATCTACAATATATCACCCTCCACACTTTTTTGCCCAGTATTTTCAATATTGTACTTTGTTCTGATCTCCCTAATATATCTTTTCCTGACTTCATGTCTTGTTAATTTACAGAAAGAAGAAGAGTTTGTGTTTTCTGATATACCAGAAAGACCTGTTCCGTCTCTATTTAGGGGATTCAGTGCCCCCGTTCGTGTTGAAACTGATATCTCTGATGATGACCTGTTCTTCCTTCTAGCACATGATTCAGATGAATTCAATCGGTATGTGGCTTTCTACAACGTATTAGTTCTTCTGTATGCTATTTTCCCATTTCGTTCATTTCATCATTCTGTATTTTAGATGGGAGGCTGGTCAAGTTCTGGCAAGGAAGATCATGCTGAACTTAGTTTCTGATTTCCAGCAAAACAAACCGCTGGTTCTGAACCCAAAGTTTGTGCAAGGTCTCGGCAGTGTGCTTTCTGACTCAAGCTTGGACAAGGTATGTATCTACATTCTCTTGTTGACCACGAAAGTATCCGAGGTAGTTTGGCATTAGACTTTGTAATCTGGTTTCTTTATCTATTGAGTAGGAATTTATAGCCAAAGCAATAACACTGCCTGGGGAGGGAGAGATCATGGACATGATGGCCGTGGCAGACCCTGATGCTGTTCATGCTGTTAGAAAGTTTGTCCGAAAGCAGCTTGCATCTGAACTTAAAGCTGAGCTTCTAAAAATCGTATGTCTTTCTTTCCTACATAACGAATCTTCTAGGATTAGGGACCAGAGTTGTATCTACTGAACTGAAGAAATCCATGTTTTCAACTGTTTTCTTGTGCAGGTGGAGAGTAATAGGAGCACAGAGGCTTATGTCTTTGACCACTCAAACATGGCAAGGCGTGCTTTGAAGAACACTGCTCTGGGTTTGTATTTTTGTAACATTCTTCAATAGAAAGACATTCCCTTTGCTCAAGTTATTTACTTGATTATGTTATATTTTGTGGAAAATATCAGCTTATCTTGCATCTCTCGAGGATCCAGCATTTGTGGAACTTGCACTGAGCGAATACAAGATGGCTACCAATTTGACCGACCAATTTGCTGCTCTGGCAGCTCTTGCCCAGAACCCGGGTAAAACCCGTGACGACATTCTTTCTGACTTCTATAACAAGTGGCAGGACGATTACTTGGTATGGATCTTATCACAAGTTACACTTCCCTCTGCCTCCAGATGTAATATGCCATACTAAGTTTTATTGGCTTCTGTTTTCAGGTTGTTAATAAGTGGTTCCTCCTTCAATCCACATCTGACATTCCCGGCAATGTTGAGAATGTCAAGAAGCTTTTGGATCACCCAGCTTTCGATCTGCGCAATCCAAACAAGGCAAGTGTATTCTGAAATCCTTTTTGTACAACATTGTAATCAGTTACATGCTAATGATGAAATGAACAACGATCATTCAGGTTTACTCTCTTATTGGAGGGTTCTGTGGTTCCCCAGTGAACTTCCATGCCAAAGATGGATCGGGTTACAAATTCTTGGGTGATATTGTTGTCCAGTTAGATAAACTGAACCCTCAGGTTAAACTTCCATACAACTTGTGTCGTTGAAGCTAATCCATACAACCAACGCAACCTTAATGACCTATTCTTTCTTTTTTAATGGTCTGATTGTAGGTTGCCTCTCGAATGGTGTCTGCCTTTTCGAGGTGGAAGCGTTATGATGAAACACGTCAAGCTCTAGCCAAGGTAAATCGTCTGGGTGATGAATACAACCCAATCTTGAACTTTCCTTTGGGCATTTCCAGTTTTATGTTGTTATAACTCCTTTGTCTAGTCTTCTCTCAAATTGAAATCTGTAGCCATGTATCATTCTATAGTCTGAGAAGATCAATAGATAAAGTAGATGTGTTTGTGTTGTACTTTGCAGGCACAGTTGGAGATGATAATGTCAGCAAATGGATTGTCTGAGAATGTCTTTGAGATTGCCTCCAAGAGTTTAGCTGCTTAGAGATGTGTTAAGAAACACTTTGAATCTTCTCAATGGTTTAAATTAAACTTCACAGATTGTTATGCATTATGTATTACTGACAATGTTTTCTGGGTTAACTAAATTAGTAATCCTATAATAAAACAGATCATAATGAAGAAACTTTTTGAAAATCTGAATCTGTCAGTCCAAGGGTTTACTTAGTTTTCTATATTCTCTAGTTAGCTCAATCTGGTGCTAACTTTTGAAGAAGAGAGTACGAAATTGAGAAGTGGTTCTCATTACTTAAACGGAAGCTAAAGTTCAAGGTTCTTCTAGTGTGTAATGTCGATCATAATGGTTACATAGATGGATGTTTTAAATATAAAAATTACTGCAAGCGGCATATAGTCTAGTGGCAGGTGGTAATCATAAAAGTTGTGCGCACTTGCACATTTTGGGATCGAGTTGGCTAATAGGCCAGCCATTTGTGGCCCAATATTGAAAAAAAATATATATATAAAAATTACTCTGGTTTTCTATAGGCTCAAAAAAGTATATATACAGAGAAACAAAAGAAACTTCAATAATTAAATTAGAAAAAACTTCAATACACTTGTACAATTTTGTGGTTATTTAACCGAACCAAGTGAACCGACGACTCTCCATCACTCATCGTGTGATTGTCACTCTTATCCTTCCAATTGAACCGGTTTCATGGATCCTTGCAATGGAACCGGTTATCGAAACCTTCTAATTGAACCGGTTTCATTAATTAATATAAATAATTAATGTATTAAGCTTTATCTTTCGTTGAAATTGATTCTTCATAAATCTCCACTCTTTATTTATGGATCTTCAAACCAGAGAAATGGACTAAAAGCTTTATCTTTCTTGTAAAACCGGTTTAGTAGTGTTGAGGATTTAGTTGGTTTAGACACTACCGGTTAAGTCACAATACTCATATTTACAACAGATTTTTATTTAATTCATAATTATATAAAGAATAATAAAGCTGGTAGTAGTTGATTTTTTTTGTGATAAGTTCGAATCTTGAAGTAGATTTTTATATAATCTAACTTCAATTATTTTATTTTATTTTTGGTTTATGGCTTTTACTTTGGAAGAAATCTCACGTAAACTTCTTGTCCTCTTTCATTCAACTTTGATGCACGTGAAATTTGGTGTCATGTTATTATATCACTAAATAAATTAGAGTTTAATATACAATATAAAAAATTATAATGAGTGTATAATTGCTGATTAATCTTAAAAATTATCTTATTTGTTTATTTGTTAGGATTCAATGACTAAATCTTTGAGTGCAAAGTGGGTTGGTGACACGTGTCGAAACATGGATCTGGAAGTGGGGTTGATGACCTAACTCATTGAACTTCCGACAGGTCTTAAGAATCCAAATTATGTATTTATGAATAATGAATTTATACTTCTTTTTTTAAGCTGACAATAATTTGTTTTTAACTTTAACAACGTGAACCTTTTCATTTTAGATAACGACTTAAATCTAATTCCATTTTTCTACCATAAAAATGAACTATTTAACTTGTGTGTTGTTTATAAAAAGTAACTACATAATGATAATAATATTTAAAATCATTTACAAGAAAATAATAATAATCTTTAAAATTTAAAGCATATAAATATAGTGAGAAACTGATTTTTGATATCTTTTTGAATTTATTTTTTTGTCAACGGCATATGTCATATAATAAAACCACAGAATTTACAACAAATTATCATAAATGTATTTCTCTGAATGATGGAGTAGAGAATGCGCTTTATGATTAAAATATTTCGGGAGAACTGACAAAGAAAAAGCAGCAAAAAAAGAACTCAATCTCATGAACTCCTCTTGATAAGGATTGAAAACAGGCCACTCCGGTCGATCAAAAATCTGCAGCACTGACTTACAATCTGTCGAAAACTTCATTTCTGTGATTTGTAGTATCAATAAAGATTTCATCGTCCATAATACCTCTAAAAAGTAAATAAGTTGTTTTTTTTGTCAACGGCAAATTATATTGGGCCACAACTGGCCCGCCCAATAGCCAAATTCTTACATAATGTAGGCATGGAGACTCGATCTCTGGTTGTGCAAATGAATTGCCTAATGTGGATTTACCGTCTGCCACTAGAGTAAGAACCATTTGCAAGTAAATAAGTTGCTTAATCAGTCTTTATCACACACAAAAAAAACATGACAAATGTATCCTTAAACTTGGGCATAAACCTCATCATTTTCTAGTTCCTTTTATCTTTTTACATGTTTAGCTAATTAAATACTTTTTATTAACTCAAATATTCAGATTTTTTTGTTATATTTTCTTCCGAACCATGACTAGTTATTAGTAATAAGGAATGCAAAAAGTATTTGTAAAGTTGATTTTATTTAATTTCTCTTAACTTCCAACTATCTCACTGCCAATAGTTCCTCCTTAAAATGTTTTTATTCGGTATATTAGGAAATCTATTTTTCTTTATAATCTTTTGTTACAATTTATATATTTATTAGATTTTAATTGATGACAGCTAATTACACATATTGAACCACAATAACTATGTCTGTCTTCTTCTTGTGTAAATACTTCAATAATAATTTTTTCCCATTTTGGAACAAAGAATCAGTCTATTGGACAAATACAACAGTGATTCTTTTTTAGCTACCAGTTTGTATTATTAAACAATTAAATTATATGGTGCCAAAGATTACTGTAATTATTACTTTCATAAAATTTCACCAAAACTGAAAAAAGTCTATATCATTGGTTATGAGATATAGAAAAGTAAATAAAAGACCCAAATATAAAGTCAAGCCACCGTGCAAAACAAGTTATAATTGGGTTGTGACATATTTTTTCAATAAACAAATATTTATTAATTTTTTAATTAAAATATTTAATTACTTAAGTTTTGGCCCACACTTTAATGTGCACACGAGAAACCTAAAACTAAAAAGATAGATTCGATTCTTCCACACGTGCACTTCTGTCACTCCTTTCGGGAAAAACCATTTAAATATCTTAATTTCTTTTGCTTACAATATCTTCTTTTTTTTGGGTTAAATGTTGATATCTTTTTCTTTTTTTTCCAATGGAAAATATGCATTGATAAATCAAATTTTTTTTACGTAAGTGGAATAAAAAACTGATAAAAATCAGATATATTTTGAAAACAAAAGTTTAAATAAAAAAAACTACATAAAATAAAAAACAAAACTCAAAAATTATTATTATTTTTTTTTTTCCAACGACAGAATAACAATAGAAAGAACATTCGAACTTTGGTCCTTCCCTCTCGGCCTCGCTATGAAGCTTCCTGACACGCCCGAGCTAACCCATCAATCTTGTAATTCAGCAATCTCGGGATAACTGATAGAGTGCAGCTTCTGAAGAGCGATCGCAGTCGAGTATAATCCTCCTGATACGTCTCGAACGCCGGCCAGTCCTCTGGCTGTTGAAGAATATGCCACACCGATTCGCAATCAGTCGAGACCTCAACCACCATCACCCGCCTCTGCACTAACGCCTCCAAAGCCCGAATGACCGCTTCCAACTCTGCGTGCAACGGCGAAAGACATCGGTGTCCTCTCTCAGATCCCGCCAATTCTCCCTCCACTGAATCTGAAAATGCTACCCAACCAAAACCCAAAAATGGGTCGGTTGCTTTCCAGGAGGCGTCCACATAACACTTATACCCAATGAACGACTGATTAGCTGTGGTAGGGAAAATCGAATCCGAATTACAAATGTCGGTCATAGACCTCGACGAGTCTATCAGAATCTCACTTATGTTGTGGACCCTAGACCAATCCTCATGATCCAGGAGCGCCCTTCGTAATACTAATCTAGGGTCTACATCACTATTCGAAAAACAAAAAGCATTACGTGCTTTCCATATCTGCCATAAAATCCAAGGAAAAGCTTCCCCCTCCAGTTGTTGTGAACTTTGCAAGAACAAGACATCCAAATTATACCACATAGAATCCTGCGGGAACACTCCCGGTGCCGACGGAATTGGGGATAGTGCCCAAACTTGGCGGGCTGGGGGACAGTCAAAAAACACATGCATCAGTGACTCTTGGTCTGCCGCACATCTCGGACATCTTGGGTCCCCTCCTAAGTTACGTCTAGTAAGATTCTGTAAAACAACTATGCTTCCTGTCAAAATCTGCCATATAAAATGTTTAACTTTTTTTGGGCAATTCAGCTTCCAATTTCTCAGAAAGAATGAATCCATGGAAGGTCCCATCTGTAGCTGGTTCTCCCCTGGAACCCCTCCACAAAGTGCATATCCTGAGCGAACCGTATACCGGCCAGTCTTAGTAAAATACCACCCCTACTTATCTACACCCTCCACTTTAGGGATACGTATAGCCAAAACTAGTTGAGCATCTCTAGGCTCAAAATACTGACGGACCAAAATCTCCTTCCACTGGCCCGTATTACGGTCAATAAACTGATCGACTGTTATATCCGAAAAAACATGTAAATACGAACTCACAGCTGGACGAGGATACACATCGGAAATCCATGAGTCCTTCCACACCCGAGTCGTACTACCATCACCAATTCTCCTAATAATACCCTTGTGGATTAAAGGTTTACTAACCATAATGCTCCGCCAACCATACGAGGATCCACCCTGTTGTTGGGCATCCAATATACACTTTCATTTATAGTATTTACCTTTTAGTACTCTAGCCAAAAGTGTATTTGGGAACTCTAGAAGTCTCCAAAATTGCTTTGCCAGTAACGCCATATTAAAGTCTTCTAGCCTACGAAAACCCAAACCACCTTCTGGTTTAGGCCTGCACAAATCCTCCCATTTTTTCCAATGTATGCCACCTGATGTAGGCGAATTTGCCCACCAAAAGCGTGTAATAGCAGCCTGCACTCTCTAAAGTAACACTTTAGGGAGCTTATAACAACTCATCGCATATGTTGGCAGTGTGGTGAGTATCGACTTTATCAAAATCTTCTTGCCCGCTCGTGATAGAAATTGTGTCGTCCAATTAGCTATCCGGGCTTTCAATCTCTCCGCAACATAAAAAAAAATTTGGGCTTTTGATCCACTCAGACTCTCCGGTAGTCCTAGGTATAATCCTAGCTCAGAACAAATAAATCACTACAAAACAAAAATGAGAAAAACATACGATAAAATAAATATTATTATAACAAATTGGTGCATTTTATATATATAAAGTTAGATTTGTAAAGCAACCAACATAGCATAATTGTCAATAAATTTTTTTAAAACATTTTTTAAGTCATACACTAATTTATCACAACTGGCCGGCCTAATAGCTAAATTCTTACATAATATAGGCAGGAGAACTTGATCTCTGATTATGCAAATTAGCTGCCTTAAATAGATTTACCGCCGACCACTAGATTAAGAGCCATTTGCCACTAATTTCATTTAAGTTTTTTTTTTGTCAACGACAAATTATGTTGGACTCACTAATTTCATTTAAGTTAGTAGTACTCTATTCATCTTTGAAAAATGAAGTAATTTGATTTTTTTGTCAACTAGGCTACTGACTTTTAAATCTCCTCCTACTATTGCAAATAGATGGTTCGATCGATCTCTAATACCTTGAAGATTTATAAAGTGACTACACTATTGGATCACTTGTCCTCGACGATTTGATTAAATAATAGTGAAATCACCACAAAAATGAATTTTTTTAAATATAAAATTATAAATTCATTTATCTTAATTTAAATAAGAGAGAAAAAAAAGTAAAGCTTAGTCAAACTCTTCGCAAGGTAAATAGACATAAATACCCTTGTAGGTTATATAAATTTACAAAGAAGTAGTAAATAGTAGCACGCCTTTCTCTTTGCCGTGTCTTGACCTCAAACCTTGACACACACACGAGCACATATATATATATATATGGAAGAGAACCAATATTCCCAGAAATTTCGGGTTGCGTGTCGCTATTTGTAAATGGTTTCTTCCTTCTCAGAAGCTTTTGATTGTTAAAAAGTTTGTGTGAATCGATTACTTGAGAAATTCGAATGCTCTGTTTCGTTTTCTCGGGAAAATTTTCAGAATAAGAGAAGAAAAATGAGTAGAAACAACGTTTTGGATACTATAAACGCTGCTGCTTCTGCTTTTGTTTCTTCTGATGATCGTCTTCATCGAGCTTCACCGACTCGGGTGAGTTTTTTTTACTTTTTTCAATTTGATTCGAATTAGCTAATTCGGTGAGGTTTTGATCGTGTTCTGTATTATGAATCTTCTCTTAAGCAATAGATCGAACAACTTGTAGGCGAATTGAATTCTGATTGTTATAGATATGCTTCTGTAGATTCTGAATACTCTGTTCATGGTGGAATTAAGATTAAGTTTGTTATCATCTTCTTCGTTTTCTCTGTTAATGGCGTTTTCTATGGAATTAAGATCCATCTTCTTCGTTTTCTCTCTAAAGCTATTATCAAACAGTGTTCTCTTCTCTGAGCATTGAGATAGATTCATAGATTCTGTGTATTTATCATAAGGATCATGGAATCTTATTAAGTTTATTTTGTGAAATCAGAAGAAGCGAAAATGGTGGAATCGATGGAGTTTATTCGTATGTTTCAGATCTTCAAGACGAAGAAAACGAATCGGAAAATCGGTTCTTGTACCTGAACCGGTACAAATGTCATCAGATTCAACATCAAATACCGGTTATCGTTCGGTTCTTACCACACTTCCTTTTATAGCTCCTCCATCATCACCAGCTTCATTTTTCCAATCAGAACCTCCTTCTGCAACACAATCACCTGTAGGAATCCTCTCATTTAGTCCATTACCTTCTAATAACCGTCCTTCGATTTTCGCCATTGGACCTTATGCTCATGAACCTCAATTAGTTTCTCCTCCAGTTTTCTCTACTTACACAACTGAACCATCTTCAGCTCCAATCACACCACCTCTTGATGAATCTTTCTACTTAACCACCACAACACCTTCTTCACCTGAAGTTCCTTTTGCTCAGCTCTTTAACTCCAATCACCAAAGTGATAACTATGGTCATAAGTTTTCAATGTCTAACTATGAGTTTCAGTTTTATCAACTTCCTCCTGGTAGTCCACTTGGTCAGCTTATATCTCCAAGCTCAGTTTTATCCGGTTCAGGTCCAACTTCTCCTTTTCCTGATGGATCTCACTTTCATGTCTCTGATCCTCCTAAGCTATTGAGTCCTGGTAAATGCAGTAAATTGCATTATCCAAAGACTATTACAACTCCTTCAACAGAGTTAAAGATTGTGAAACCACATAAACCGGTTTCATTCGATCTTGATGCTGATCAAGTCATTAGATGTGTTGATCAGAAGCTAAGGACAACATTCCCTGAAGCATCATCTACATCATCAAATCCAGAAATAGTGAATCATTCGTCTCTCGGGTCGAATAAAGAATTCAATTTTGGCACAGATGAGAAACATCTGACCATTGATGAACACACAGCTTCGACAAAGAACAACAATTGGTCTTTCTTCCCTGTGATGCAGCAACCAGGTACACTTAGCTAACCTTTACTACAAGATCTATTTATACATAGAATCTAAATTTAGATATCGATTTGGAGACAAAGATCTTGTTCAAGATGCGAGAACGATAATTAATCAGCTAATGATCTTACTAGTTTTTTTTTGCACAAATATGTGATATTATTCTGTAGAATGTTATCTTAGGGATATCTTCATGTCTAAACGTTGGTTTTGTAATATATATATTTGTCATTGTTATTTGTTGTATATGGCTCGTCTTTATTTTGTTTTTGTACATATATTTGATCACATTTGTAAAATATAATTAATTATTTTCTTCATAGAAATTCCAATAATTTGACAAGGTCCGAAGTGGATAAAAAGTCTACACTCTTAACCAAATTTTGTCCAACCAAATTTTGTCCAAAAAGAAAATCAAATTACATAGCAATCTATAATTTTACTTTAATATAAACACATTTATTTCAAGATTGACTGTATATGTCGCAAGTGACATTTAGCCTAGTGGCAGGTGGTAAATTCACAAGAGGTATGCATACTTGCACATTCTGGGATCGAGTCCTCCTGCTTGCATTTGCAAGAACTTGGCTAATAGGCCGGTTATTTGTGGTCCAATGTTGACAAAAAAAAAATTAAGGTATATGTCCACTACATGAAACATAAACATGAGAGTTACTCTTTAAACACAAACAAAACTTATATATCTAATACGTTTCTTATTGAACAAATCAATCTCATTTCTCTATTTCTAATCCTATAAATTCCAATTTTCTTATTATTCCTAAATCATCCAAGCTCCTAACCTCAATCCAAAAGAGAGAGAGAGATAAACAAAGTTAAGATTAGTACAAATGGATATCAAATCCAAAGTCATTCCTACTTTAACCTTAGTTATAGCTTTATTGATCATACCATGAGAAGCTCGAGCGCAACTAGCATTTCCGAGGACATTCCCACCGATTCCTTCCATCGATCCGATCAAATGTTGGTCATCTCTCTTCAATATCCAAGGATGTGTACTTGAAATCTCCACTTCAATATTATCTGGCAAATTTGACAATATTGAAGCCACTTGTTGCAAAACGTTTTTGACCATAGATGCGAATTGTTGGCCTCAAATGTTTCCATTGAATCCATTCTTTCCTCGTCTTCTCAAGGATAGTTGTAGCCGCATTGTCCCTAACTAAGTCTCCCACATGCTATTGAAAATGAGAATGAAGTTTATAAATGCTTCGTTTAGATTTAGATATTGTTAGTTTTTGAAGTATTTTATAAAATATATATGATCTTTTTTGTCTTGTGAGGATTCTCGAGTTAGGGCATCCACATCAAAAAACTTCAATGGGGTTCTTTGATGTGGATGGTCTAAGACCACCATTATCAAGGGTTTTTTAAAAGTTTCTTAATTTATTTTATTATTAAAAATTTAAGAAATTTTTAAGAAATCCTGTTAAAGTTTCTTATTTAAGAAACTCTGTAATAGGTTTCTTAGCTTATTTTATTATTTTATTATAAAAATATATTTTTAACTCACATTTTCTCATATATAATTATTTAATAATATTTAAGAAACTCTAATAAGAACTCTCCAATAATGTTGCTCTTATGTTCTTGTCAGAGCCAATAAAGTGAGATTTCTAGCAGAAGTTTAACAATGAGACGATGAAAATGTAAAAGTAATACCATATTTTATTTGGTTCACTGGTCAAATTTTGATTCAAATTGGATTTGATTAGCAAAACAGAATTGTTTTGTTTTGTTTTAATTATCGAAGATACCTCAAACTTTATCATGCAGATAATTGACTACGAATAATCGATTGGACAATATTGTAAAAATAGACATTTAACCACTTGATATGATTAGATTTTTGGATAAAATGGTCAATTTCATCGTGAACTAAAGATCAAATGAATTTATATATGTAATTTCATTTTCAACCAATATTATACTTTTCTTATACAAAAAACAACATGAATTTTTAATATTACATGCATAACGAGAACATGGTTAAATTCATTTTTTTCTTAAAGCGAAAAAGTAGAATTGGGAAAAAATATTTTCCATCATACAATAAGCTTGGAGATGTGTTGTACGAATTATTGTTACATTTTTCTCTGAGTAAAGATCAACATATATGCAAATAAACAACTAGAATATTATCTAAACATTTTAATCTATTAAACACTAATTCGTATATAAGCTAATTCTTATGCCTATGACATACTTACATTTGTTTAGAGACGCTCCAGGACTTAGATTGTGACAATCTTGGTTGGTGAATTCAAAGAAAAACATGATTCTTTTGTCAATATTACTGTCTTGAAGAATTCTCTGCGGTTCTTAAAGTCGGTAAGATCTCCGGGAAAGTGTTTCAAACTGATTTGATGGGTTTAGGAACCAATAAAGATTGATGAATTTGACTTAGAGATGAGAAAATGAAAAGTTTTTGGGTTTAGGATTGAGAGCTATGGAGATTGTGTGTTTCATAGTAAAGGAAGCGATATTGAGCTTTAGCCTAAAGTGATCGCAAGAACTACGCAAAGATAAAAATTATTTTGTCTATAATTTTGTGAAAACTATGTTTGTAAACATGGGAATATGAGTTTGGCCAAATGATTTATGATAATTTTGTGGTTTTGACCAAATAAATATGTTATGTTTAGATTATAAATTAGATTTTGTTGATTTATTGATAAAAAAATCTGTAAATATAGTAATCAAAAATAAAAATGTATTGGTTGGCGAATTGTACAAGTTAAATGTTTAATTTTACTGTTTTTCATCAGTGTAAGATTTTAGATAGCTACATAAGTATGTGTGATAAAATATGAAAATAGATAGCATTTGAATGATGGATCAGAAATTTATTGATCCAATTATCCATATTACATAAAAATAATTGAGTTTACGTTAACTTATAATTGATGTTTAATGTGGTAAGGTCTATTGGACAGCTTCAACATAAAATATCGTATAAGTTTGATTACCATTGTAGTACTGACTTGTCGATAATGGCCCGATCCACAACTTAAAATTTCATAAAATTTATTTTTGATTTATTGGTATAGTGGAAAGAAATTAAATTTTAGTACCTAAATCTTTAGTTGGATCATTCTAACTACCATATTGACAATAATTCAATTAGTTATTTTTATTTTAACATCTATTTTTTTTGTCAACTAGTCTAGTGGCTTTTAAATCCCGCTCCTACTACTGTAAATAGGGAATTCGATCTCTAGTGCCTTAAGGATTTATAAAGTGATTATACCACTGGACCATCTGTTCTCGGCTTAACATTTATTTATCTGTGATATATTCTTTTTTAGTTATTTTAGACAGGACAAGATTACATAAGTCGTGTAGAAAAAGAAAAATATAAAGATTGAAAAGGAAACAACACGTCATGTTTAAACCCAATTAATGCCGTATTTTAAGTTGAAGTGCAGCTTTCTTTCTTCTCCAAATAACATTGTACATCATTCATAGCCACCAAAAAATCATTTATATAAATTGTTATTTTATATTTTAGTTAAACTATATATATATATATATATATATATATCAATTCTTCTTTTTATATAAAAATTTAGATAATTTCTAGATTTGTAAGTATCATCCTTGTGCTATGTATCGTTCCAAAATTTTAAGGATGTCCCGAAAGAGTTTACATCAAGATCTTAGCACTTAGATATAAATATTTCTTGGCAAAAACTAGCAAAAAAGAAAAAGGATGATTTCTGCGAAAATCCAAGCTTTTAATACAACCTTACTAGTGAAATTGAGCTGGAGAATATTAGAGAACTCAAAAAGGTTACTAGCAAGAGTTCTTTTGGGGAAATATGCTCCAAATACACTTTTCTTAGATTGTGTTTTGGTTGGAAATGTATCCCACGGCTGGCGAACTGTAATGACGGACAGAGATCTGAAGGTCACCCCATCTTTCAACTACTCCAGTTCAATCTTAAGGAAGTGAATTTGAAAATCTTAAACTTGTTCGAAGATCAAACAACAGAATGGAGCTTAGGAAAAATAAAATAGCACATCCCAATGTGGGAATCGAAAATCTTACAAATAAAACCTAGTGTCTATGGAACAAATGATAAACCAGTCTGGATCTCCAATTCAGATGGTATCTACATGGTTAGATCAAGGTACTACGCCTACCTGAACAAAGTGCACCAAGAATTCGAGTCTTCATGTGGAAAGCAACAAACAAAGCCCTAACAATAGGGGACATGCTTCTTCAAAAGAAAACCACAAAGAACAGTAACTACAAGAGATGCAATAAAGTGGAATCAACATAACATTTACTTTTCAATTGCCTGTTTGCCAAGAGATATCTGGAAGCACATACCTCTTAAGGAGCCTCTACAAAACTTGAAAACCACAATGGTCAAGGAAACAATGCAAACAAGCTCACAGATGATATGTCTTCCACCAACAAGGATCACCTCCTTGATCTTACCATAGGTTTTGTGGAATATCTAGACATCAAGAAACAAACTTCCATTTGAAAATAGAGTTTCATTACCCCTAGAAACAGCCACCAAAGTTGTATTGGACGCTAAACAATGGCAAGAAGCACAAAGCTTTCAATAAAGAATCCCTTAGTCGCAGTCGAGATGGGATTTGATCGAATCAGTGTAGCTTCTAATTCATTGCAGCTGATTAACGCTCTCACAAGAAAATCAAGTAACAAAGACATCTATGGAATCTTCTTTGACATCAACAATATCGAGAGCTCATTCAATTTTATCACTTACCACCATATTAATCGATTAAGTAACTCTGAGACTGATGGTCTAGCCAAACAGACCTTAGATGAACCCCAATGTTTTGTAAACACTTGATCCTTATTTTATCTAAAGCATATTTCAGACCAAAATTATATATACATGTTTTTTATAATATGTATTCTTTCTATAGTAAAAAAGAGTCATTTAACATTTTATTAAAAACATTATATATAAATCAATTTGTTGAAATAATGGAATTTTTGCATGTTTTATGTACTTTAATAGAAGGTAATCCTAGTTACTAATTCTAAAGCATAATGATAAAATGACAATTCAAAAAAAAATTATGTACATAATGAAATGAAGCAAAGTGTAACCAAGTCTTAAAATTGAGCTTTAATTATTGTCGAATATTAAAACACGAAGTTTTGTTTTAATAACTAATCTTTTTGATATACAATATAATTGCTTTAAATTAATATTCTATAAATTAATATATATTAAAAATTTCTATAAGATAATATAGTTTTGTGGTCTTAAATTAAAATTTTAATTTAGTTAATATATCAATAAATTAATAATTTTTATAAAATAATAAAAAAATATTATGTTTAGTGTAGTTTTGGATTACGGCGGCTTATTATATTTTGCTAGAAAAGGTAGGAACTATATAATTCATGTATCTTATTAATGCTATTTTTTTATATTATACATTAATAAGAAAATTGGTTTCACCAACTTAAGTGGCACTAATGTCATTCATGTACTTTATGTTGTCATATTATAGCTGTCATAGTATATCTTTATGACTTCATACTTTTATCAAACAAACATATATGGTTATACAAATATCAACAAATATGAGCTTATATAATATAAATGTATCAACTTGTACCATCAACATCTCATTCAAAACATATATTATTGCTATTGCATAAGCACATGAAATGGCTCATAAGATAGCTCACACATTTTTTTTACCATAACTTCTTTTAATTAATAAGACTAAGATTATAATTTTTATTTACTTTTAATATATGTGAATTACACTGAAAATTCTGATCAAAAGAAGCATGCACATTTCTACCTCCTGGAATCGAGTCCCCCCATTTGCATTTGCAAGAATTTGGTTAATGGGCCGGCCATTTGTGGCCCAATATTAACAAAAAAAAAGTTTATATTTATTTTTAAGATATTATTTTATAAAATATTTATTTATTTTTTCGAATGATTTGATAGTTTGAGTTTCACATTGTATATGGCTTAACTAACTATATGTATTCATTGCATTTAGATTTTCCATTTTTGTCGATTTTACCAGCTGAGTTTATCCCTCTATCTTAAAGAGGATAAATCTGACGTGAAAGAGTTAAAATTGGTTTGTACTAGTTTTTTTTTTTTTGTCAACTAGCCTAGTGGCTTTTAAATACCGCTCCTACTATTGTAGGTAAGAGGTTTGATCTCTGGTGCCTTGAGAATTTGTAAAGTGACAACACCATTGGGTCATCTGTCATCGGCAATTGGTTTGTACTAGTTAAATAATACTTTTTTATATTAAAGTTTTTCAATTTTAACCTATCAAAATTTTAATACAATTAGCTAGGAGTAGGCAAAAAAAATTTATCCAAAAAAATTGAACCAAATTAAACCAAACCATAATTATGTGATTCTGTTTGGTTTTAGTTTTACTAATAATCTGTTTGGTTATCACTATAAAAATATTTTGGTTTTGGTTTGTGTTCGGTTTATTACTGTAACACTGTTTGGGTTTTAAATTTTTTATATTAACAAAAAATTATAAAAAATATAAAGAGAGTAACAATAATAGTTGATTATCATATGAGATTAGAGTTTTCTTTTTTTGGTCAGTATTGTATTACAACTGACCGATTCAAATTCTTACTTAATATAAATAGTAGGACTCGATCTCTTGATGTGAAAATAAACATGTCTTTAATAAACATGCTATTTTTAACTAGGCTAAAGGTCATTTACCTTCCAATTATAGTTTTTCGTTTCTTTTAAATTATACTTTTCTTAACTTTTGTGGTTAAACTTTTTTATTTATTTGATTTAATTTAAGTTTTTTAAAATTCCTACATTTTATTTTTTAGTTGAGCTTTTTCATTGATTTATTAAACTATAACATAATGGAATACAACAAAACCAAATTGTATTAAACCGTATGGTTTTAATTTTTGTGAAACCAATAAATTATAAATCTAAAAGAACCAAACTGTATCAAACCCAAATTTTAAATGGTTTTAAAAAGGATTTAAGTTTTTATAAAACCGATAAACTATAAAACTGGAAGAAACCGAACCGTAATAAAGACAATTATTTTCCATTCCACACACACTCGCTTCTTCCCGAGTTTTTAATAACCACAAGTCAAAAATAATACATCTTTTAGTATATATATATATATATATATATATATTCACACAATATTTTATTTATGTTTGCAGAATCTAATTTTTATATTTGCATAGTAATATCATTTTATTTTATGATCAATTATAAAATCTAAGCAATTATGGGTAAGATCTTATGAGTTTATGAAAATCAAACAATTATTGAAAATATAAGATAATAGTAGTATTTATATAAAATAATTACCTTATAAATATTTGATATTTATTATATAATTACACTTCTTTTTTTCGGTAAACATTTATATAGTTACACTTGCTATTCTATTATAAAGTACATATCATTTGAGAGTTACATGAATCATTGACTTAGGATAGAATTCTATAAATTTTTACTTTAAATAATCTTCTATAAAGCAGACGCTTTAGATAGGTTGAGTCGGCTGTCTGCGTTACGATTTTCGGGATGCAAACATGTTTGTTTTCAATAATTTTTAAGATATGTATATGTCGTTGACAAAAAAAAAACAATCTTCTATTTTTAGTTATAGGTAAATTCATTAGCCACAGAAAAAAGAATTGATATAATAATATATGGAGGTGCATTAATGTATACAATATTAGGTTATAATCAACACAATGAACAAGCATAACACTCTCTAGAGAATCAAACGTACATGACATGCATTACAACTATACATCCCAATTTATTAAAATAAAATAAAAATATCAACAACTAACTTAGTTGCCTTATTAATACCCAATACTTTTCTTTATGTTCTTTATATTCCTTTTTAATCTATAAAACATTAATACAATTATCTTCCATTCCACACACACTCACTTCTTCTCTACTCTCACTTGTAAGAATCTCAACAATGGATGGATCAACGATTATGATCATCATTACCGTCATCGTAACCTACCTTACATGGTTCATTTCGTTACGCCATTCTTACAAAGGTCCACGTGTCTGGCCCTTATTGGGCAGTCTTCCAGCTCTTATCACCAACGCTCATCGTATGCACGAGTTCATCGCCGAGAATCTCCGTAAAACCAACGGTACTTACCAAACTTGTATATTCCCGATCCCGTTCTTAGCTCGTAAACAAGGTCACGTGACTGTCACGTGTGACCCGAAGAATTTGGAGCATATACTCAAGACCCGGTTCGATAACTACCCAAAGGGACCTAGTTGGCAATCAGTCTTTCACGATCTGTTAGGAGATGGGATCTTTAATTCAGATGGTGACACGTGGCGGTTTCAACGTAAGACTGCTGCATTAGAATTCACAACTAGGACGCTTCGTCAAGCCATGGCTCGCTGGGTTGATAGAGCCATCAAGGACCGTCTTGTACCCATTCTTGAGTCCGCTATGAGTCGGGCTAAACCGATCGATCTTCAAGATGTTCTTTTACGGCTTACGTTTGATAACATTTGCGGCTTGACTTTTGGTAAAGATCCACAAACACTTCAACCAGATTTTCCGGAGAATGGATTCGCAGTGGCTTTTGATGGAGCCACTGAGGCTACTCTTCAACGGTTTATCATGCCGGAGTTTATCTGGAAGATCAGAAAATGGCTCCGGCTCGGCTTGGAAGATGATATGAGCCGAGCCATTAGCCACGTGGATGATTACTTATCAACAATCATTAATACACGTAAGCTTGAATTGCTGAGTCAGCAAAATGGGTCCCAGCACGACGATTTATTATCACGGTTCATGAAGAAAAAAGAATCCTACTCAGATAAGTTTCTTAAATACGTGGCACTAAACTTCATCCTAGCTGGACGTGACACGTCATCAGTTGCAATGAGCTGGTTCTTCTGGTTAATCAGTCTAAACCCAACAGTTGAAGAAAAAATTGTCAACGAAATGTGCACCGTTCTAATCAAGACACGTGGCACCAACA
This sequence comes from Lepidium sativum, assembly GCA_023374145.1. NCBI lineage: Eukaryota > Viridiplantae > Streptophyta > Magnoliopsida > Brassicales > Brassicaceae > Lepidium > Lepidium sativum. Next base: position 25,104 of record JAKUCM010006073.1, read on the forward strand.
TTTCAACATGGACCGATGAGCCATTAACATTCGAAGAAATTGACCAATTGATATATTTGAAAGCTGCATTGTCCGAAACATTAAGGTTGTATCCATCAGTACCAGAAGATTCGAAGTTCGTTGTCGCCAACGATGTTTTACCAGACGGAACATTTGTTCCGTCTGGATCAAACGTTACATATTCGATTTACTCAGTAGGCCGAATGAGATTCATTTGGGGTGAAGATTGTCTTGAATTCAAACCAGAAAGATGGCTTGAAGCAGACGATGTAAACCGGATCAATCAATACAAATTCGTAGCTTTCAATGCCGGTCCAAGAATTTGTCTAGGTAAAGACTTAGCTTATTTACAAATGAAATCGATTACAGCTTCGATTTTGCTCCGACATCGACTTACGGTGGCTCAAGGACATAAAGTGGAACAGAAGATGTCTTTGACTTTGTTCATGAAGTTTGGTCTTAAAATGGATGTGCATAAAAGAGATTTGACGACAATGGTGGAGAAAGTTATGAATGAAACGAAAAACTATGAAAAGTGTGCAAAAATTGAGATTATTGGACAGTATTGATTTTGTAATTAATTGTATTATTGTAAGCAAATTAAAGAATTATGTAAGTGAAATTTAGTCTAGTGGCATGTGGTAAGTCCACAAGAGACAAGCGCACTTGCACATCCTGTGATCAAGTCTCCTCGTTTGTATTTGCAAGAAGTTGGCTAATAGGCCGGCCATTTGTAACCTAATGTCGACAAAAAAAATAATACTTATATTATATATTTTTTATTTTTTGTTAAGAACATAATATATGTAATACTATATGATTCTTGCTTATTATTTTGGCATTGCTAATAAAATGTTCTTGCAACTTTCTCTTCTTCTAATGGTTTTCACTAATTCAAATAAATGTATTCAATTTACACTATAATCGTATCAAAACTATGACTTAAACTATCATATATATAAAATTCAGAATGACAATAAATAATGTATATGTCGATTTTTAACAGTTTGGTGGTTAGGATGATCCAATTAATATTTTTGATATTTGGGTTTTAGTATATTAAAAAGAAATTTTAATAGATGGATTTTGGATTATGGATCAGATCTGATCTGCCACTTTTCTCCATGGATGCCTCTCGAACATCTCAAAATCTGCAACCAACTTTGTAGCACTAAAAGGGAGCCTACTATTTGTGTGTTGGCAAACAAATATGTATAACCATATCTAAATAATTAGGGTTAATGCATAAATTAAGTTAATTCGTAATTTTTTTTTTGTCAACTAGTCTAGTGACTTTTAAATCTCATTCTTACTACTATATGTAGGGGTTCTATCTCTGATGTCTTGAGAATTTGTAAAATGACTACACTATTGGGCCATATGTCCTCGTAAATTTATTTATAAGATAAAGCTTTATTTTGTTTGCATCAGGAAAACAAAAACAAAAATCTGCAAAAGAACATCTACAATATTATACCAATATAATCATCACACATGTTTCGAAAAAATATTACGGTTACATTAGACTCTCAAAATTTCACGAGTATACATATATAAGATTTTAAAAACTTCAAAACTATATTTTGACATCTTCATCAATTCGACTTGAAATATTATTTATCAATTATTCATTATTACTTATTTATCATTCTCAATGTCATTATACTAATTAACTAGGTTAAGACCCGCGTCAGCACATTTTTATAGTAAAATAAAATATTAAATAGTAAATAAATAAAATTAAAATTATTATTATTTTATAAAATAATTTAAAATATACGTGCTACATTTATAAAAGTATTATCATTAATTAATTTAAACAATATAAACTATAACAAAAAAGTATAGTGTCAGAACTAATTTAAGTTTTAAAATAGATAATAAAATACAATTCATTTGAGTTTGGTACTTTTCTTACAACTAAAATAGTACCAAGACCAGTTTGTATCCATTTCAAAAATAGTGCATATTATCTTATATTGCCTAACCTATAAAAAATGAAATAAGGAATTAATTACTTTAAAATAATATTATTAACATAGGACTTGTGATAGTTAAAGTGAGAAATAAGAAATGTATCTTATTTGTGTCATTTGTGTCAAGTAGTAGTTTCATATTAGTTGTCATTATACAATATTTCACACATTTTAGAAAAATAGTTAAATGTTCTATTATGCTTTTAATTGATTATTAGAATTTCAAACCATCTAATACTTTATTTATTTAATTAGGGACAAATAAAGTCATTTTATATTAAAAATGCATTGAAAAATAAAAATGACAACTAAAATGATACGTAGTAAGTAGTTGTGTTCATTAATGTCAATTTATATGGATGTTTTGTAGTTCTATAGTTTTCTATTGATTTATTTAATAAAAAGTTTTTAATGGTTATCCATTTTCCCAAGGAAATATAGTTTTGGAGTTTTAGAATTTGTAGTTTGTTGCATGAATAAGAGTACCCTGCAAAAAAATATCATCATAGTTAATAATAATTTCATTATAATTTTGTGGTAAAATTTTAATCGAGTAAAACTGAAAAAACATTGTTCAAAATTTGTTCAATTGTGTCTCGAGCGTAAGCATTGTGTTGCTTATAGGAATACAATAACTTAACTTGAATTTTTCAGGATGGTTTAAATGGTTTGATGACACTAAGTTAAGTTTTTTTTTTTTTTTGTCAAATAGTCTACTGACTTTTAAATCATTCCTACTACTGCAGATAGGGGGTTCGATTTCTGGTGCCTTGAGGATTTGTAAAATGACTACACCGACACCTGTCCTCGGCGACACTAAGTTAAGTTAAAGGAACCATTTTTTTAAAAAAAAATATTGAATATGGTTAACATGATACAATATCTATTATTTATAAATAAATTATAATTTATTAGAGTTTTTAAAAGATATTTTTAGAACTTGATTATGAATTACGTTAAAGTAATACCATAAATCTTGCAGCGTAGGATATTCTTATACTTTATCTTTTTGGTAATAATAAATTTTTTAACTAAATCTTGTAGAAATTACCATAACTAAATTTTTAGAATACAATACTCATAACTTATCGAGAAAGTGGCTACTATTTATTTCAATCTAATTAAATGTTTTAGAATATAGTTATCATAACAAACATTTCTGGAATACAATTCTCATAAACTATCGAAAAATCTTGGAATTGCAGAAGATTTAATATGTATTATATTATTATGGGTTATTAAATTTTTTAACTAATTGTAAAGGCCCAAATTTCATATATGGAAATTGTTGCTCATTTATTAATTAATTGGGTTAAACTATTTATAATAATTTTACAATGGCATTTATTATGATAATCTTATAAAATTTAGGTTATACTTTGTAATTTTTTAGTTTTTGCATCTTTTCTTTAATATTATAGATTATCCTAGAATATCGAGAAAGTGGCTATTACTTATTTAAATCTAATTAAATATTCTAGAATATAATTATCATAACAAAAGTTTGTCGAATTCAATTCTCATAAACTATCAAAAAAATCTTAGAATTACCATAAAATTTCAATGATTGAAGTTGTACTATGCTATTATGGGCTATTCTAAAGATTTTTTAACTAATTGGAAAGACACAACTTTTAGATCTGAAAATTGTTGTTGATCTATTAATGAATTGGGTTAAAATATTTATAATAATTGTGCAATGACATTTGTTATGATATTTTACAAAATTCAGGTTATATTTTGTAATTTTTTAGTTTTTACTTCCTGATTTAATATAATAGACTATATTATTACGAGCTATTATAATATTTTTTAACTAATTAGAAAGACCTAAATTTTATATCTTAAAATTGTTATTGATCTATTAATGAATTGGGTTAAAATAATTTTATAATGCCATTTGTTATGACATCTTACAAAATTCAGATTTATGTTTTGTAACTTTTTAATAAGTTTTTTACATTCTCCTTTTAATATAATAGATTTTATATACTTGTATATTATAATGATGTTCCAAGGTTCGAGGTCAAACTGACAGAAAACGCAAAGGTCAACGCTACAAAGCAAGTTAAAACTTTTTAATTGAACATGCTCACGTGAAGATAACGTTGACATGCAATGATTTTATAATTTTTACATATCATGGAAGTATAATTGATATAGTTTTTTTGTCAAACGACAAATTATATTGGGGCACAATTCATCAGTCCAATAGATAAATTTCTACATATGTAGGTGGGGAGACTCGATCCTTGGTTGTGCAAATGAGCTGTCTTATATGGACTTACCACCTGCCATTAAAGTAAGAGCCATTTGCAATTAATATAGAGTATTTAGCTATAATATTCCGATAAAATTATTAAAATATTTAAAAAGTTGAAAATTATTATCATAAATTTTTAAAATATTCTACTTTTTACTTTTATTATCTTTAGTAAAAAATGTATTACAAAAATTGTCATGAATTTTTTCACAAAACGAAAAATAAACTTTGATAATATATATTGCTAAAATTGCCGAGGACATGTGGCCCAGTGGTGTAATCACTTTACAAATCTTCAAGGCACCAGGGATCGAACTCTCTACCTGCAATAATAGGAGGGGATTTAAAAGCCATTAGGCTAGTTGACAAATATATATATATATATATATATATTGCTAAAATTAGCCTAGCTATAATCTAACTAGACCGTAATTGTCGACATGAGTACGTGGTTTTTAATTGTGAGATCATGATGGATTGACAATACTCCACAAAATTAATACAAAAAAAATTACATTTCACTTATAGTCTTTTAAACACAATATAAAATAATTAAAAAACCATAGAATAAGAATCATCAAAGTCATTATAATATTATAACGATTAAAAAAGCTGAAAAGTTCAGTTCCAATGTTGTTCATAGTTCTTGTCGCACTTTTACTCTCATGTAAGCCACTCTTTCTATTCTATTAATGTTTCGAACAATGTTTACTATTAATAAATTATTGATATATAATATTTATCATAATTATATATCTTGTCATAATTTTATATCATACGTCCTAAACATGTCAAAAACATATGACAAAATTGAGTGATTTTTTTAAGGCAATCATGAATGTTTTGGGTTTTGACCAAGTTTGGATACATTGGATCATGTTCTGCGTATCCTCTATCTTGTACTCGGTTCTTATTAATGACCGACCTTTTGGACTTATAAAACCACAGAAAAGGGTCCGGCAAGGCGACCTAATATCTCCGTTTTTATTTGTAATATGGTACCGAGGTTTTAACTCATCTTTTCTAAAAAGCGAAGAGATTAGACTTGATATCAAAAATGAGATTTCAGCTGATGGACCTTTTATTCATCATATGCTGTTTGCAGATGATAGTCTTTTTTATCATCAAGGCAAATCAAGAACAAACACGATAATTGGTGAACATCTTACTTGAGTATGGAAGTGTTTCGGGGCAAAAAGTAAACCTTGAGAATCCTCGATTTCATTTGGTGCAAAGGTCCCTCAGCCATTGATTGAGAATATTCAAGGCATTCTAGGAATCTCGAACCTCGGAGGAGCTGCTACATACCAAGATCCTGGTCTGCTTTCAGATTTTATACTGAGAAATTGGAGATGTCTTTAAGGCTTTTTCAACAATGGCAAGTGGAATTGATAGGAAAAATAGCTAATAAAGGAGTTATTCTCATTGCAAATAGTGTTATCAGTCTTCATAAGACTCAATCATTGATAGAAGAACATCCTTACTAATGTGGCTGTCGTTATATTACTCTTGTTAGAGTAGTATTTGTAATCTTATTTGGGCTTTGAATTTTTTTTCACCAACGACATATTATATTGGATCACAACTATCCAATCTAGTAGCCAAATTCCTACATAATGTAGACGAATGACTCAATACCTGATTGTGCAAATGAACTACCTTAAGTGAACTTACCGCCGACACGAATCTAAGAGCCATTTGCTAACTTCTCTTATAATATATTTTAGATGATAAAAAAGAAGGAATCAGAATATTTGACAATAGCAAATGGCATCTAGCCTAGTGACAGACGGTAAGTCTACTTAAGACAGCGTATTTGCATAACTCGAGATCGAGTTTTCCTGTCTACAATATGTAGGAATTTGGTTATTGGGCTGACCAATTATGCCTAATATAATCTGCCGTTGACAAAAAAAAAAAATTTGACAGTAAAATAAATCAAAATTTTAATTTTAATTTGGTTGAGTTATGTAATTTCAGTAAATATAAAAATAAATAAATAAAATAATTAGTGACATATTTATCGGTTATCTTAGTTACGACAAAGATTAACGCACCAAGAAGAAATCTGAAGAGTGAATGCTTTCTTCAAACGCGCTCTCTCTCTCTGTATCTCTCCAGTTCTTATTCTCTCTCTACCAAATTTGTTGCCTCTTCGTCTTCGTCTTCGTTATCTCTTCCTCTGTCACTAACTCACTTCACTGTTAGTGGAAGCTTACGAAGTCTTTGCTTCTGTATGCACTTCTAAGCAACGATTTAGGGATCTGAAACGCTTACTGTTGTCTTTGGATTCTCGATTGCGCTCGACTCTGAGCTTTCGATTGATTCCATCCTAGCTGCTGAATCTGGTAATTTGTTGTGATTCAGGTATCGATTAAGCCTTTCGTGATCAATTTCTCCATGAAATTTTAACGTACCCTCGTCTTTGTTAAATAATTTTGTGTGTTTGTGTAGATTTGAGTAATTGGGATTTAATGGTTAACCTTAGGGTTTTCATTTGTTGTTTTGGAAATTTATTGGGTTTCTTACTCATTGAAGTTGTCTGTGTAGATCTGTTTCTGAGGTGGAAAATTGTAGTTTACTGTTGCAAATGGATCTCGACTAGCTAAGGTTAAAGATGATCACATTGATTTTTGAAAACTAGTGTAGTATCGCTAAGCTAATATGGAGCTACTTTTGATATAATCACTCAGATGCTAGATTTTATTGAGTGTTTGATCATTTATGAATTTACTCGGAAAATTGGGCTTCGTTTATTGTTGGAATTTTTGATTTGGTGATTTTTGATTTGTTTGTGTCTTCAATGTTACGAAGAAATATAGGTGTTTGCTAATGTCAGAATGTTCTTGGAAGCGAGAATTGAGAACCCTAACACTGACTTTTATTGTCTTTAACAGATAATTCAGCTGCTTCTCTGTATTGGTCAAACATCAATGGGATAAAACAAATGGCTTTTATATTGGGATTTCTTTTCATTTGTTGACCTCTGTTGGGTCAACCAAGTATGATCTCTGAAGTGGTCAAACGATAGTTACTTTGTAGTGTTGAACAAGATCTTTGAAGAGATAGTGTGACTGCGAGTGTGCCTCTAAAGATCATGCCTTGGTGGAGTAAATCTAAAGATGAAAAAAAGAAAGCTAACAAGGAGAGTATCATAGATGCGTTTAATCGGAAACTGGGATTCGTATCTGAGGATAGGTCTAATGGTCGATCGAGAAAGGCAAGAAGACGACGTGATGAAATCGTATCTGAAAGAGGAGCTATATCTCGATTACCATCCAGATCTCCATCTCCTTCTACTCGAGTTTCACGTTGTCAGAGTTTTGCAGAAAGATCTCCTGCTGTACCTCTTCCTCGTCCTATTGTTCGTCTTCCTGTAACGAGTGCTGATTCGGGACTGAATGGACCACAGAGACCAGGTTTAGATGCAACTTTGAAACCATCATGGTTGCCACTTCCGAAGCCCCATGGTGCTACAAGCATACCTGATAATACCGGTGTTGAGGCTGATTTTGCCACTGCTTCTGTGTCTAGTGGAAGTTCTGTGGGTGACAATCCATCTGATTCTCTTCTCAGTCCGCTGGCTTCTGATTGTGAAAATGGGAACCGAACAGCAGTAAACATTTCTCTAAGGTGAGTTGAAATTATGATTGTTATTATTGGAGATTGTGCTCTCTGTCTTTTCCTCTCTATTTCTAAAGTGTTGTATCCTACTTTTATGTATAGGGATCAAACCCTGCACAGTAACAAAAACTCAGCTGAGATGTTCAAGCCAGTCCCAAATGCGAGTAATAAAAATAGAATTCTTTCGGCATCTCCTAGGCGGAGACCTCTGGGAACACATGTGAAGAATCTACAGATCCCGCAACGAGATTTAGTGCTCTGCAGTGCTCCAGATAGTTTGTTGTCTAGTCCTTCTAGGAGTCCAATGAGATCTTTTGTCCCAGATCAAGTCTCAAACCATGGGCTGTTGATTAGTAAACCATATTCAGATGTTTCCTTGCTTGGATCTGGACAGTGTTCAAGCCCAGGTTCAGGTTACAACTCAGGTAACAATTCCATTGGTGGAGATATGGCTACTCAGCTGTTTTGGCCTCAGAGTAGGTGTAGCCCTGAATGCTCCCCTGTGCCTAGTCCGAGACTGACTAGCCCTGGCCCTAGCTCCAGAATACAAAGTGGTGCTGTTACACCTCTTCATCCTCGAGCTGGAGGTTCAACTACTGGGTCTCCTACTAGAAGACTTGATGATAACAGGCAACAAAGCCACCGTCTGCCTCTCCCTCCGTTAGTAATATCTAATACCTGTCCATTTTCGCCCACATATTCAGCAGCAACATCACCATCTGTCCCCCGAAGTCCAGCAAGGGCAGAGGCTACAGTAAGTCCTGGATCTCGGTGGAAAAAAGGGAGATTACTGGGAATGGGCAGTTTTGGGCACGTATATCTTGGCTTTAACAGGTTTGTAACTAAAGTCTGATTTTAGTTGGAAAGATGCTCTCACTCTGTCGCATTTTAACTTGGGTCTTGGAAAAATATCACGGCTAAAATCTATTTCATATTGGTAGGAAATATTGCTGTGTATGATGGTTAAGTTTTTTGGTGCAAATCTCAGTTTTCGATACATTAAATTGAGTTGTTCTCTCTACAGAAATATCGAATAGGAGTTATATGTCATATTTCTATGCCACTCTTGGTTTGATCGGCTATGTTTTCTAAATCAGTGAAAGTGGTGAGATGTGTGCCATGAAAGAGGTTACCCTATGCTCAGATGATCCCAAGTCAAGGGAGAGTGCACAACAACTGGGCCAAGTGAGTTACACATCTTCATCTGTTCAGGAATCGAAGACTGCTTTTGGTGCTTTTAGACTTTGGTATTTCTAACCTGTCTGCTTCTTCTCAATGATTAACTCTCACAGGAGGTTGCAGTTCTAAGCCGTTTAAGACACCCAAATATAGTGCAGTATTATGGCTCTGAAACAGTAAGAATTACAGATATGTTTTTGACATTTTTATTCTCTGATACTATCAAGTGTTTCAGCTAAATTAACTAATGCACATGACTACCACTCTTTCTTTACCCATCCCATTACAGGTAGATGATAAGCTGTATATATATCTGGAGTACGTCTCTGGTGGTTCGATTTATAAACTTCTTCAAGAGTATGGACAATTTGGTGAAAATGCCATCCGCAATTACACGCAACAAATTTTATCAGGGCTTGCGTATTTGCACGCCAAAAATACTGTTCACAGGTTAGGAAGTTAATTCTATACATTCTTCTAACTTCTGGTTTTGTTCATTTGTTCATTAGCTAATTAAGTGAATATCGATTTAACCTTTTCAGGGACATCAAAGGAGCAAATATATTGGTGGATCCCCATGGACGAGTAAAAGTGGCTGATTTTGGGATGGCAAAACATGTATGGTTATGTTATCTGTAATCTCGTGCCTTTGTTTTTTCTTAAACCTGTCTGGAATTTTTCTTCAAAGAGAAACGAGTGGTCCTGACTAGAGAATTTTCGTTAATCTAATACAGATTCATGAATAAATGCAGATCACCGCTCAGTCTGGTCCTTTATCATTCAAGGGGAGCCCATATTGGATGGCACCTGAGGTCTGCATGCTGCTACAAAAGCCGGATTTCATGTTGAGAGGCTTCATGCTGATGCCATATACTTTTCTTGGATTTCAGGTGATAAAGAATTCAAGTGGCAGTAACCTTGCGGTCGACATATGGAGTCTTGGATGTACGGTTTTGGAAATGGCTACAACAAAACCTCCTTGGAGCCAGTACGAAGGGGTTAGTCAATCATATAATTACTCAATCAAACATGAGATCTAATGATGTCACTCCTTCCATCCTTATACATTTGAGTGCTTTAAAGGTTCCTGCTATGTTCAAGATTGGAAATAGCAAGGAGCTTCCAGATATCCCTGATCATTTATCTGAAGAGGGGAAGGATTTTGTGAGAAAATGCCTACAAAGAAACCCTGCAAATCGTCCTACAGCTGCTCAGCTTTTAGATCACGCTTTTGTAAGAAATGTGATGCCGATGGAAAGGCCTATTGTGAGCGGCGAGCCTGCAGAAACCATCATAGCTTCAAGCACCATGAGACCTTTGGTATGAAACCTCATCTTCTCCAATTCTATATTCTCAATGCTTCTATTGCCTGACAAGTTTATGTGTTTCAGGACATTGGACACACAAGGAGTCTTCCGTGCTTAGAATCAGAAGATGCAACCAATTACCAGCAAAAAGGATTAAAAGCGAGTTCGGGATTCAGGTAGCCCATTAGGCATTCTGTTTCTATCTTCATTTTCGAAGTGTCTGACCTTTGTGACTAAAAATTTTCCCTTTTCGTCACAGTATATCTCAATCTCCTAGGAACATGTCTTGCCCGATTTCACCAGTCGGTAGTCCAATCTTTCACTCGCATTCACCACACATTAGTGGTAGAAGATCTCCATCCCCAATATCTAGTCCCCACGCTCTCTCTGGTTCATCAACTCCTTTAACTGGGTGCGGTAGCGCCATATCGTTCCATCACCAGAGACAAACAGTTAACTTCTTACATGAAGGCATAGGATCAAGCAGAAGCCCTGGAAGTGGTGGAAACTTCTACACCAACAGTTTCTTCCAGGAGCCAAGTAGGCAGCAGGATCGGTCGCGGAGTAGTCCAAGGACGCCTCCTCATATATTTTGGGACAACAATGGTTCGATCCAGCCAGGTTATGGTTGGAGCAAAGACAACCAGCCAGTTCTATCTGATCATGTGTCCCAACAACTCTTAAGTGAGCATCTGAAACTCAAATCCCTCGACCTGAGACCCGGTTTTTCAACTCCCGGTTCAACAAACAGAGGATCCTAACCTGTCGAGTCAATTGATTCGACACCAATGACAGAACCATAAAGCCCAATGGAAACAACTAGCTGCAGAAACTCCTTCCGGATTCTCGGAATTGCAACACTGCCTGAAGGGTCAGGATCTTGAGGTTTAGGATCAGGGTTTGGGTTGTTGAGCTGTGACTCGAACCCTGAACCACTGGCTAATGAGGATTCGTTTCTTTCGTCTTTGGGAAACCTGAAGAGCTCTTTATTTTGTCTCTCTCTATCTCAGGATATATGAAAGAGAGAGAAAGAGAGAGTAAGCAACAACAAAAATTGATTTTGTGTATAGGAAAATGGTGTGTTGGTAGAAACAGTTCATCAATCTCTCAACCTAATTTGTTTGTTCTGATTCGTTAATGATTGGATGTAGAAGATAAAAATGAGAGGAGTGAAATTGCTTAAAACCTAAACTCTTTGATGTAGTCTATTTTTATTGCAAGAGAATCCCAAATTTGGTTTATAAGCTTACTCTATTTTTATTTTTGTTTGTTTGATTCTCACTTAGATATAAATCAGATTCTAAATCGTATTTTAATTTCTTTTTTATTTCTTTACATAATTATCAAATATCCAATAACATGTAATTATTGGATGGATTATAATTATTAGTGAATGAATTTATGATATTAAAAAATTCATATTATTATCAATTGTAATATGGAATAACAATATTTTTATATATTAAATAAAGTATTATTAAATGAATTGATCAAATAACATGCAGTGAATATCAATAATCTATATATTTATTATTAAATATTAAATGTAAATTTGCAAATATCAAAACTTTGTATGGAAATTATTTTTTATTGTATTATTTTTATTCTTTTCTTTTAGTTTTATAAAAGCTTTTTTATATGCGTTCACTTTGATCATATATAAACTTATAAATGTATATATACACTAAAACTTATATTTTGTTGGTGGAATACCAATTTTTTTATTTTTTTTCACCTTGAATTTTTTTTTTATTGTATTAGTATTTTAATATACAAAATATATCTAACTCTATAATAAAAATATGAGCATAATAATTAGATGAGATTGCGGTTGAGCTCAACTCAAAAACTGTAAATGAACTATCAAAATCCATGTGTGTGAAATGTTTATGTAAAGCTTGAAATGTTGAGGTAAAGCAAAATAAAATGAGAATTAAAAATAAATGAAAACTAAAATTAAATTCTCAAGTAGGAATATATCTTACTGTTGGAAAAAATTAAGTTAGCAGAGCAACTGAACCTTTTAAATAGTTTTTTTATACAATAAGATTTTATGATCATTAATTTTATTTATAAAAATAAATATCAAATGAAAACATGTGTAAAAATTATTGAAAATACTTGATTGGAAATCTTTAAACATGATGTTTTTCTTTCTTCTTCTATAATTAAAATTCTAATGAAATTTGTTGTAAATTTATACAACTTCAATGTTATTTAGTAAAATACATACTCCTTATCTTATATTAATAGAGAATTTCTTCAAGGAAAATGATTCATTTTTTTTTTAAAATTAACATTCTAGGCTATTGGTAGACATTTAAACATAGTTTGATTATGAATAAAATACAGTTTTCAGGATGTTATCTTATCAAACAACAAATTCTACTTTTCTCTTTAGCTTTCAGTTTTTGCTTTTTTTTTAGAAAAATAATAAAAAATCGGTAACAAAATTTCCAAAAAAATTATAATTTCATTTAAAAGAAATAGTAAAAATCATGCATCTCGAATAAAGACACTACTAACCTGAAATGTAAAGAAGTTTGGTTAATTATTGACGGACCATAACTCTTGTACTTCGAAGTGTTCATAAACACTGTAAAATC
>JAKUCM010006074.1:0-15668 GCA_023374145.1 Lepidium sativum
ACTATATATATATATATTTTTTTTTTGTCAATGACATGTTAATTAGACCACAACTGGCCGGCCCAATAGTCAAATTCCTACATAATGTAGGTAGGGGACTCGATCCATAGTTGTGCAAATGAACTATCTTAAGTGGACTTACCGCCGACTACTATATTTAGTTATATAATTTAAGATAGTTTACGAGTAAAAATAAAAAATAAATATAGATAAGAAATTGAGTTTCTATATTATAAAAAGGAAATAGCTATACAGTATTCGTAAATTAAATTTTCATGGTTATCGTTAATAGTATATAAATTTATTTTTATTTTTGTGAACAATTAATCAATAAATTTGGATTTATAATCTAAATATTTTGATTAGAATTGTGTAAGATTTTTTTATAAGTTATAACTTATGTGTTTTTCTTTGGTCCCGAAATCATTTGCTTTTTCATGTTTTTGCTACTTGTGTTTTTTTTGATATTTATGGATTTTTACGTGTATAAATATATTTTTAGTAATAATTTTAAATTATTGTTATTCAAGATTTTTGAGTTTCTAGGATTTTAATTAGAATGTTTGAAATTATTTTTGTTTTAAAAGTTTCCATTTTGAAAATGATATATTCGTAATTATTTTTGAGTTCGATATTTTAAGAATTACATTTAGAATTAATTTTTTTTTATTTTTTGTAATTTAAAAGATTTTTTTGATTTTTTTAATTATTTTTAATATAATTAATTTCTTAACGTAAATTTTGTGGATTCCCACATAAAAATGTTATTTTGAATGTTTAAATCGCCAAACTAATTATGTCGGAGGGTTATTGTAGAAGTAAATATGTTTAATGTTAAAGTGGAAGTGACTGGTACTTTGAAGTTTTTAATAGGATATTCCCCAAATAATTTTTCTGCAACATTACTCTGTTTCATAAAATAAAATTTGAAGTTTCAATTTAATATGCGTGTTTTAATAATATACTCTTGTGATTTCTTCAAAAAAATTTGTTTTGCATTTAAATTTCTTTAAAAAATAATAATTGTATGACAGGAACATAAACTCGTAGATATTTTTGGTTTTTATTCTCATCCGAAATTTATATTTCTCAAGTTATCTGACTTGATTTTTTAAAAATTTGTTTGGATAATACCATGTTAGGAAAAGAACTAAGTTTGTTATTAGATTGATTAGTTAGTAAACCAATTCGTTATTGTAGTCGGTGATTCTATAATTACCGGTTTAGTTCTTTTAGATAAGAATATATCTGATTTCTACTCTTCTCTCTTTTTCTCAAGAGAGATATTCTTCAATGTGAAGTTTGTTACAATTCTAATGAATACAAAGTTTCTTCTTCTTTCCTTTACTCTTGATTTCTCTCACCATTAACTTTTATCAATATAATTAATCCTAGAGTATTTCTTGTATTGTTCATTTAGGTCAAGTATCCTACGTATATAATCTTTGTTAGATTCTACAGTAGAGAATAAAAAATATTTTTAGGTCAAAATATAATATTATATCACTTATTATATTGAAATAGCGTGTTAGAATATGATTAATATATTTTTCTATCAAATAATTCTTACCTGATATAAATGATTTAGGTATCAATTTTTTTTATTGCCAATTACTTTTGACTTAAAGCTTATAATTTGTCCCAATCAATACTAATATTAGGCTTTGGCCAAAAAACCAGAACCAAACCGAAAATTTGGTTCCGGTTTGGGTTCAGTTCCAACAAAATAACCGATTGGTTCCACTTATTATGTACTTTTGGTTCTCGGTTTGGTTCGGTTCCTAACCAAGAACCGAAGATAGAACCGAAATTAATCCTAAGTCTTAAATGAAGACAGTTAATGATTCCTAAGACTACTTACTTAGGCTTCTAAATTAGTACTACTAAGCTTAATAATTACTACATAAGATTATTCTATTATCGAGTATTTACAGAGAGTGTTAGAAACACTAGCGTGTCTTCTTCTAACTTTCACGAATTTCTCAATCTCCATCTCCAGACTTCTCTTCTTCTACTTCTACTATATAAGAAATTTACTTACTACTTTGTCAAACTGGATTTAGAATCATCACCACCCAATCGGATTCCCAGGGGCTGTGAAAGATGAATCTCAGTCTCAGGTATGTAAACTCGATTTCATCTACAAATCTTTTGTTCTAAGTCGAATGGAGTGGTTGATGATGAGTTGATGTTGTGTAATTTGTATTAGGGATTTGATTTAAAGTTCAAACCTCAAAGCTCTAAATTTTATCAACGATTGTATTAGGGATTGTATTGGGATTTTGGATTCTTAATTAATCGGATATTGTTTCTTCTTCCTTTGATTCTGGGTTTCTGTTTCTTCTTCCATTTATGTGTTTAAAGCTTTGATTTTGGGCATTTGTCTCTTACTAATATTGCTATAAACTTTTCATTGACGTTATTGTTCTTATAAAAACTCTCTTCATTGAACCTCACTCATATAATCAATTATAGTGTTTACAAGTATAAGAGAGTAGGACATTATTTGGTTGATTACATAGTATCTATATACGTATGTGGAGTCTATTGATGAAAGTTGGATTGCTTTTGAATAATGTAGATGGATTCTTGCGAGTATCCAGTGATGTTCCTCATATTTTGTCGGTTTTGAGCTCATTATTACAGTTATATTTGGGAAATTTGTCTATGTTTTATTGATATTTCAGGTAAAAAACATTCAGAGTTGGAATCATGTTTGAAGGTGGACTTTGGAGAGGTTTGAAGCATTTTCCGTCATTCTCCACAAAAGGAAAGACCGATCGATCTATCAAGGATCGATCGATCAGTCATCTCAAAGGATTATGCGCACGATCTGAAGAACGACTTGGTTTATGAGAAGATTGACTCATCATACAAGGGATCAATCGATCGCCTAGTGCTCGATCGATCTTAGCCTTACGCAGAAACCTAATTTCGCGATTTTCAACCCTTGTTTTGGACCCTATAATTACGCTTTTTCCTATTTTTATTGTAGAGTTCTTTTTTTGATAAGGGAGAACAAAATTTTATAGAGTTTTGAGAGTCTGTAAGCTAGGAAGAAGATCTCTTCATACTTGAGAAGAATTTCTGAATCCTCCTTATTCTTTCTTTATGCAATTTCAATTTCAGTTCATCATGACTTGCCAACTTTGTTGTTCTATGTCTGAGTAGATCTTAGATCGGATCTAGGGATTCTAGGGTTTTAAAATTCACTGTTGGAGAAAAAATAGGATTGATTAGTAGATGATTCTCCTTCTAATACTCGAATCTAATGCATATATTAGCATGATCACCTAGTCAATAATTTAAGGTTGTTAACCTTCCAGAAGATTGTTAAGAACTAGAACTATATTAGAAGAGCAATTCCTTCACTACCAACGAGAGTTGATGCTAGGTTGGATTGTGGGTAATTGAACCCAAACGATAAAGCCTATTTGTAATCTGAAACCAACGAGGCTTAGGACCTTTAGGTTATTAATAGACGGGTAGATTCAACGAGAGTTGGTTTGCCTTTATTCATGTTCAAGCCGAGAATAAGATTAGAGTAGTTCTTGAATAGTTTCCCTGACAAGAATTTTAACTCCCGAATGAATACCCGACATCCGATTGCTTTAATTATTTGATTACATTCACATCTAAGTTGTTAGAATTCAATTCCTTTATTTGATTGATATAGCTTGTGATTCAATAGGAATTGAGAGTGTAACTTGGTTCTTCGTGGATTCGATCCCTAAATACTATTTCGTTTGCTGTGCACTTGCAGTATGATATAGGGTTAAAACTTGTAGTATCAAGTTTTTGGCACCGTTGCCGGGGAACCAATAGTTGCCTTTCGATTTTCAGTTCACAGTTTCAAGTCTATATTGTTACTTATGTTTTTCTTTTTGTTTGTTTTTGTTCTATTCCAAGTGTATGACCAGAAGTCAAGGGTCTGAACACCTATTCAATTTAGATAATCAGGAGCTTGCGAGAGTTAAGAGAGAAAATCGAAGAGCCAGAAATATGAATCCTCCAGGAAATCAAGCGCATGACATGGCCACAATGGTACAACAGTTGCAGAGAGAGTTGGCTGAGATTAGAAGAGTACGGGAACCTGCTCAACGCAGAGCGATATGAGACATGGACACTCCACACACTTACTATCGAAATCGCTCAGCTATCCAACCTCCTGCTATTGAGAAGAATGATTATGAGATCAAACCTCAGCTCATTGGATTAGTTTAGCTATTGAGAGGAATGATTATGAGATCAAACCAAACCTCAGATCCTATGGACCACATAGAGAACTTCGAGGACATATGCGGGACCACTAGCTCTAATGGTGTACTTGCTGATTATGTGAAGTGTAAACTCTTCCATCACTCACTCTTCGATAGAGCTTCCAGGTGGTTACGTTCACTACCTCCATGATCACTCACCTCATGTGCTCAGGTTCGAGCATCATTTCTCGACCAATTCTACACGAAGTCCAAGACTGCAGCTTTCAGGAGTAAGATTTCATCGTTTAAGCAACATCTGGGGAATCTTTGAATGAAGTGTGAGAACATTTCAAGGAATACCAGCGAGACTGTCCGCACCATGGGTACTCGTATGAACAACTCCTCAACACTTTCTATAGCGGGATTTAGTGGGAGTACAAAAACTCTCTGAATGCTGCCAGCAATGGGGATTTCATGACCAACACTAGAGACGAAGCTTTCACTCTGATCGACAACCTAGCTGAAAGTTCTGGTAGTCATTGTCTGGAGTATGAGCAGGGTAGGAAGGTAAACATTGTGGAAAGTCAAAGGATCGATGACATTGTTGAGAAGTTAGATATGCTGATCCGAGCAAATCCGGGTAGTCATAGGAGTGTGAATCAGGTTGAGGACAGAAAATAAGTAGCTGAGGTTCAAGATACTGTGGCTGGTTCTGAAAACCAGAGGGAGGTCGACTATGTCAACCGGCAGAGCAGAGAACAGAAACCGAACTACCTCTCCTACAGGAGCACTAATGTTGAGAACCCTCAAGACGTCACTTTCCCAGCACCCACATTGCCTCAAGGGTCACCTTTTCAAGGAAAGTCATTCGTCCAGAACTCATGACAGAGATGGAACAACCAGAGACTGTTTTCTCATAACACAGGAGAGAGTAATTGGCAAAGAACGTACAAGCCATATATGTTGCCGCTAATGCAGCATCAACCTCCAGCAGCAACTTCAGGGACGTCGAACGAAGAAATCAAAGCCCTGATTCAGCAACTCGCCGTTGAGCAGCAGAAGACTACCAGGGAGCTTAATGCTAAGATGGATAACATCTATAGTGACCTGAATGCGAAGTTTGAGTCAGTCTCTATGCACCTCAAGAAGCTGGAGACACAAGTTGCTCAGACTGCGGAAGCTATCAGATGCCCCCAAGGAGCTTTACCTGGGAAAGTTGAGAAAAATTCCAGAGAATCTTGCAATATGTTAAAATCTAAAGTAGGGATTTTGGTTATGAGCAAGCACGATCCTCAAGCTACATACCCTAAAGAGCTTGAGAAAGTAGAGGATCAAGGAGAGTTTACGATACCATGCTGGGTTGGAAAGCTAGTTTTCAGTGATGCTCTTTGCGATTCTGGAGCTGGTATTAATGTTATTTCCTTGGAGACTATGGAGAAACTTGGTATCAAGCTGATGCAGGAACATCACTCCTCTATTTCGTTTGGAGATGCATCTTCCAAGGTCCCTAAGGGGAGACTTGTATACTTCAGTCTCTAGGTCGAGAATTGCAAGATCCCTGCAGACTTTACGGTTGTAGAGATGGCAAGATAAGGATTTGTTCATATCCTGTTGGGAAGGCTGTTCCTCAACACCGCGGGCGCCAAGTTAGACTTTCTGAGTCAGAGAGTCGTGTTGCAGAATGTTGATCAGAACGTTTCATACCCCATTGGAGCTTCTTCGAGTCGTTTCTGTGGTATGATTCAAGATGGTGAAGAAGACAGTGACTATGACGAGCAGTATAAGTTGTTCCGTGAAAACGAGAGAGATTCAGTTGAACATCAAGACACTTGTATCCTTTACCGTCTTGAAAAATTCTGCAATTACGATGTTAATGGTCTTGTTATAAAGATTTTTGTAGGCAGCCCTGGTATTAATGCTGGTGGAACTTACACGGTCAAGGAAATAGGTCGCGATGGAACTGTTGCATTGCTGGATGCATCAGGAAGGACGATACACATGAAAAATGAACAGTTGAAAAGGTTCATCATTGAGGAGATAAGTGTCCAAGGAGTGAGCAAACCTCATTCAAGCAGCTCCGCCATCTGAATGGCGTCCGAGTCAAGCTAATGACTGTAAAAGTGCGTTGAGTGGGAGGCAACTCACTATTAGGTAATTTGTTTTTCGTTTTTCCTTTTCGTTTGGTTTCGTTTTCGTTTTTGGTGTTCTTAAGTAGGAAGTTCTCGAAGGCATAGATCGATCCATCTTCCTAGGATCGATCGATCTTCCTAGGATCGATCGATCAAGGGCATATAGTAGGATGTGCACGATCAAAAGCATGACTGAGCACAAGACATCGTCCGATCAGGACTTGCGCACGATCCACTGCCCGACTGAAAAGGCATGGATCGATCGATCGATGCGTATCACACGATCTGTTGCCCGACCGAATGAGCAAAGACCGACCAATCAAGCACAAAAGGCACACGATCCATTGCACGACCGAGTATGCATGGATCGATCGAGCATAGTTACCGTACGATCAAGAGCACGACGTAAAGAAAGGCGGATCGATCGAGTAAAATAAGAAGATTTGCGCACGATCGATCCCCGACCCAGGTTCGTCTTATTAAACGCGCAGAGCAGTTACTTTTCGCGAAACCCTATTTGCCAAAATTCTAAAAGCTCGATTTCTCTCTCATTTTTCACCCGATTTTGACGATTCAAAAGCCTAATCCACTTAAAATCTTGTCTTCTATCTGATTTTGTGGTTTATATCTCCGATCTGCAAAGGTATGCCCTCTAAGTTCAAAATTTTGATCTGATTTGGAGGATGAATTGGGTAAAAGGAGAACTTGTTTTCTTGGTTGATTTTCTTCGATTAACCTATACATATGCCTCATACTTACATAGATTCGACCCCTTCTTGCTGTGTGGATTGTTAAATTTTGATTAGAGATTGCTCGATAGGTTGAAGGGGAATTTTTAGGGAAATTTCGAAATTTTTAGGCTTGATTTTGATTTGATGTGGTTTGATTGATGCATTGTTGGATGTTGATATTGTTTATTTGAATGAGAATTCGAACCACTGATCGTTTTTACACCTAAGTTTTCTAATTTTTGTGAATTTTCTCGGTCACAAACTCATTATATCGGTTGTGTCTCTGTTCTTTCTTTGTAGATGGTTCACACATCCACTTCCAATCCCATAAAACCTATACAGAAGGTCAGAGCATCTTCAAAATTTCAGCGCGGTCCGTCATCACGATAGTACGACAATGTGCACAGTTAGGGTGAACTCTATGATTGTTTGTCGTGGCCAAGACCAGAGCAGACCTTTCGTTGATAGTGTGGCTAATCGGGATGCCCCCACTCTTGTTAGAAATTCCGCAGCATACAAGAAAAGGACTGAGGGAGACGGTTGGAAGAGTTTTCACGAAAGCGTATATGATCAACTCCTGACAAACATGTTGATCCCAACCAAGTTCCTCTGCCGCAAGACGCTAGATAGGATGTGCATCCTAGGAGATGTTGTTCGGCCTGTTAGACAACCTCGTTCTGACCAATTTCTGCTTAGAAGCTTATCCACTGTATCCAGAGGTAAGTCAGGCAGTTCTTGGCAACGTGTGATCTACACACATGCGCCGACCTCCACGGTCCAGTCTATGCACAATATCTGACGTTCCGGTACAGAGGAGCCCTCCTACACTATCACAATTCAGGATTTGTGCCAGATTTACGGCTTTGACGAGTATGCAGTTGGGCAGAAACCGTCAAAGAACTTGCCGCTGAAGAACAAGCTGTGGTATGTGTTGTCAGGTGACGTGTATCAGGGTAAGGCCTCGAAGCTCACGCACATCAGGAACCCTGCCATTCGGATAATCGCCAAGCACATTGTTTCGACGATTCTGGCAAAGGAGGAGTTAGGCAGTATGACCAAGTCTCAGCTGGAGTATTTGCATGATGCTATCTCTCCTATGGTCCCAGATCTGTACCACGATCCTACTCTCGCTGCGGGACCACCTTCGAACATCAACTGGGGCTACCTTTTTGCCAATGAGCTGATCAGGTGTAGATACAGAGGTGACTCGAGAAGGAGTGGTTGAGCCAATCGGCAGTCTCCTGACACCGATCTTCATGCACCATAGGTTAGACCTCGAGCAGACAAAGGTTATTCAAAGGATCGATATGATCGGTACAGCTTCCTTGGCGCGATTTGGGTACCTTCTAGAGAAGAAGCAGTGGACGTTTTTTGATGATACGCCCCAGATGATGTACTTTACCCTCCTAGATCCCCACCTCACTTCAGTAAGCTGTAGAGAGAACGTGGAGTTCAGACATGACTTGTCCCATCTCGAGATCTCCGGTAAGCTCAAGGAGAAGGAGACTGCACCGCGAGCTTGATCTCGGAGAACTGAAGCTTCCACCTCTACTCAGTTTGTATCTCCAACATCCGCCGCTCTATCTTCTGGCTTTCTACTTCCTGAGTTTCCTGAGGAGGAACTCGGATTGCCTCACTACTCCGCCGGACTTCACAGATCGACAGTTTAGAGAGTGGAAGGTTGAAATCGAGAGGAGGAAGAGGTCGATTCAGCGGACCATCTCGAACGTATTGAGGAGGATCCTAGTAGCCTTTTGTGACGCCGATCGTGACGAACCTGCTGCCGCACCTACTGCACCTACCCGCTGACGATGACGAGGATGATCAGACAGTGGATCACCTTCTTTCTCGCCGCCGCAGAGCACCAGACGCCCGCTACAGCGAGAGTCCCTGAGTAGCTTTTTAGCTACTTCTACTTCTTTTGCACTTTATTTTTATTACATTTAAAACTATTTCTTTTTGTTCACTTTTATTTCTTATGCATTTTTATATGTCTTCCCTTTGGTTTATTTTTACACCGGGATGGTGTAAAGCAAGTTTTGGGGAGAACACCGATTGACTAACGCATTTCTCTATTTTGTTTCTTTTCATTCTTGGATTTTCAGACTATTTCCTTCATTTATTTATGTATTTTTGAGCTTTTGAGACTGACATCAGATCATTTGATTTTCTATTTCCTTAGCATTATCCTGAACTTAGTATCACTTGTTTTGCATTTGTCAGGAATCGATTAGACTATTAGAAAACCTAGACACAAAGTAACACTCAGTTTCAGAGCACACTCATCTCAACTTTCAGGGGATTTCATGCTGATTTCACACCTAACTTGACTTAATCCTCTCGTCAAGGGAATTGGTAATACATCAGATATGTTCCTTCTCTTTACTCAGTGAAAGATGTTCCTTGTAAGTTTTGTTTTGTATCTCTCTTCACCATGTTCAGGCATCTTGAGCAAAAAATTCTAACTCGATATAAATCTTTGCATTAAATTATCCTAGGGTAAAAGTTTTCCAATGATGCTGCAAATTTTTAGAGTGAATTAGATGTCTTTAAGGATACATCCAATGACGTGACCTTTTCACTTTATTGATTAGCTTACTGAAGGAAAACTCCAATGAAGCAACTTACTGGTAAGAATTATTCTTATGAAAAGAGAGCGATGTAATCAAACTGAAGGTAGTCTAGAGAGTAGAAGTAGGAACTCTAAGCCTTTTGATCGATATTCCCTCGAATGAGACTGCATTTAGATTTATTAGGGAGTCAGTATGTGAGCTCTGATTGTTTGTTTTAAGTTGTGACGCGAGATTGTTGTGTTTGCTAAGTCTGGGGGAAGTACAAGGTGGTCTCGATTTTGATGAGTCATATTCTTGTGATCACTTTGGACTTGATGTGCGGGGATCTCGAGAGAATCATTTGTCTAATGAGAAATGATTTCCTACGGTCTTTCTTTCTTTGTGTGAGGACAAGCAAGAAGCTAAGTCTGGGGGAATTGATGTTCCTCATATTTTGTCGGTTTTGAGCTCATTATTACAGTTTATATTTGGGAAATTTCGCTATGTTTTATTGAGATTTCAGGTAAAAAACATTCAGAGTTGGAATCATGTTTGAAGGTGGACTTTGGAGAGGTTTGAAGCATTTTCCGTCATTCTCCACAAAAGGAAAGACCGATCGATCTATCAAGGATCAATCGATCAGTCATCTCAAAGGATTATGCGCACAATCTGAAGAACGACTTGGTTTCTGAGAAGATCGACTCATTATCCAAGGGATCGATCGATCGCCTAGTGCTCGATCGATCCTAGCCTTTCGCAGAAACCTAATTTCGTGATTTTCAACCCTTGTTTTGGGCCCTATAAATACTCTTTATCCTATTTTTATTGGAGAGTTCTTTTTTTGATAGGGGAGAACAAAATTTTACAGAGTTTTGAGAGTATGTAAGCTAGGAAGAAGATCTCTTCATACTTGAGAAGAATTTCTGAATCCTCCGTATTCTTTGTTTATGCAATTTCAATTTCAGTTCATCATGACTTGCCAACTTTGTTGTTCTATGTCTGAGTAGATCTTAGATTGGATCTAGGGATTATAGGGTTTTAGAATTCACTGTTGGAGAACAAATAGGATTGATTAGTAGATGATTCTCCTTATAATACTCGAATCTAATGCATAGATTAGCATGATAACCTAGTCAATGATTTAAGGTTGTTAACCTTCCAGAAGATTGTTAAGAACTAGAACTAGATTAGAAGAGCAATTCCTTCACTACCAACGAGAATTGATGCTAGGTTGGATTGTGGGTAATTGAACCCAAACGATAAAGCCTATTTGTAATCTGAAACCAACGAGACTTAGGACCCTTAGGTTATTGATAGACGGGTAGATTCAACGAGAGTTGGTTTGCCTTTATTCATGTTCAAGCCGAGAATAAGATTAGAGTAGTTCCTGAATATTTTCCCTGACAAGAATTTTAACTCCCGAATGAATACCCGACGTCTAATTGCTTTAATTATTTGATTATATTCACATCTAAGTTGTAAGAATTCACTTCCTTTATTTGATTGATATAGCTTGTGATTCAATAGGAATTGAGAGTGTAACTTGGTTCTTCGTGGATTCGATCCCTAAATACTATTTCATTTGATGTGCACTTGCAGTAGGATATAGGGTTAAAATCATAGTATCATCCAGTAGTTTCTAATGACATTGACAACAACAACATGGATGAAGATGAACCAGATAGACAAGAAGAAGACTCTTACTTTGAAGCTGATACTAGAAGAAATACAACAGAAAGGAAAAGAAAATCTAAAGATAAAGGAGTCAAAGTACAGAGGTTAAGTGTTTGGAGTCATTACACAAGGATGAAGGTAACCCACATAAATGTCATTGTCACTACTGCGGAAAAGAAATGGCATGTCTTACAACTTCAGCCTGAGAATCAAAGTAAGATAGACCGATCAACAAGTGATGGTTATGTTAAAATTGGAAGAGTATTTGAATCTATATATAAGGAGGCATGTAATGAGCTACTTGTATTGGCTAAGCTTCCATTATCTTTTATTGAAAGCTTGGCGTGGAGGCATTTATGTAGTAAAGTGAAGCTTTACAAGCACATTCTTGAAGAACTTCAACTAGAGAGATTGTGAAGATGTATGTGAAGAAGAAAGAAGAGATATGTATCATATTGGAAAGCAAAGGGTTTCATTTACCACAAATATATGGGTTGCTCCATCAACTGGTGCAAGCTACATGGTTATTACATCACACTGGATTGATGCTTCTTGGTGCCTAAAGAAACTCATAATTGGGTTTAAGAACATCGCATATCATAAAGGAAAAACTATTGCATCAATTCTTATTGACTGTCTACCTGATTGGAACATAAAAAAGGTCTTCACTATCAAAGTTGACAATGCCACAGCCAACACAATATCTCTTGGAAAGTTTAAGGAAAACTTTAAAACTATAGGTAATGAGGTGATTCACTTTATATTGTATTTATCTTAACAGTTTCAAATGTTCTGATTAGTTGTTTTGTTTTTCTTATTTCATAGGTGATGATTCTATGGTATTAGGTTGTCAGTTTTTACACATGAGGTGTGTTGCTCATATTATAAACTTATTAGTTAAGGATCGATTAAAAGATGTTGATTCAAATATTGTAGCCATTCATAATGGAATCAGCTATGTTAAATCATCCACTGAGAGATTGAACTCTTTTGAATTACGAGTTGATCATGGGAAGATGAGCAGAGGTAGTCTCCTTTTAGATGTCAGGATACATTGGAACTCCACTTATCTAATGTTAACTAGAGCTTCGACGTTCAAATTAGCCTTTGATAAGATGGAATCAGAAGACAAGGTATACACTGAATGGTTTAGTGAGATAGTAAATGGAGTGAAAAGAGTTGGACCACCAATAACAGATGATTGGGAAGCAGTTGAAAGGTTAGTAAAATTTATAAGGACTTTTTTACATCTCAACGTTGGTGGTTTTAGCTTCTGAAACTGTTATCTCTTACAAGTGTTATTATGAGATTGTTACTATTGAGAAAAATCTCATGACACTTCCCAAGATCAAGATGAAGCCATGAGAGATAAAGTTGTTGTTACGAAAGAGAAATTTGACAAGTATTGGGATGGATTGAAGGAGATAAACAAGTTGTTGATAGTTGCTAGTATATTAGAGCTGACTAGCAAGATGTGTTTTGCTATTATGTGCTTTGAGGAGCTTTATGGAAAAGATAGTTGAGAATCTAAAGACATGGAGCTGGCAGTTATACAATTTATGAATTGTCTTTTTGCAGAGTATAATATTGTTTTTGGTAAGTCTGAATTGTTACAATCTTATTCCGATTCTCAGTCCAAAACAACATCAAATCATAGTGGTGAAGTAGAAATAAATGATTTGGCAGATGGTAAAGGTGGATATGAGAGAATTAGCTTGGTTCATAAGAGGTTGGTTAAAGAGAAAGGAATTCAACAATCTAGTAATGAGTTGGAACTGTATTTGAATGAAAGCATAGAAAACCCTGAAGTAGTATTTTGAACATAGTTTGATGTTCTATCTTGGTGTCTGAGATAGCAAATGATGTATTTGGTATGCAAGTATCCTCGGTTGCATCAAAATCTGTCTTTAGCACAAGTTATCGTGTGCTAGATCCTTATAAAAGTTGTCTTACTCATTACACAATTAAAGTTCTAATGTGCAAGTGTGGTATTAATTTAAGAGACCGTAAGGGAGAAATCACAACTCGACAACTCCTTGATGACATTGTACTACAAGATCAATTTGAGAAAGGTACAAAACTTTATACTTTGTTTCATTGTCTTTTAAAGTTTTCATTTGTTATATGTTGACTCTTTAACTTTATGTTCTTATGACTTTAGAGTTTTAGATATGTTCTTCTGGAAACAATTAAGTAAGACTTATATTCTTCGAGGATCAGGTATTCAACTACATTAAGATATTTCATGTGACTTTTGTATTGTAATTTGGCATATTCTAAGTCTTTTTTACTACAAATTGTAATAGGTATTTCATGTGACTTTTGTAGTGGAAGTTTGATGGATTACAATTGCAGTGTGGCTTGATGGAGTGCAGTACTTATAGTGAAAGGTTGATGGACTGCAGTTCTTGTAGTGTAAGCTTGATCGATTGTAGTAGCTTATCTAGTAGTTAACTTCATGACTCTAGTAGTGTAGGCTTGATCTATGTGTTAGCTTCATGACTCTAGCTTATCTAGTAGTGTAAGCTTGATCGACTATAGTATTTGGTTCTACACTTATGTGTTACTCTTTGTCTTGTTAGGGTCTTAGCTTCATTGTTGTTGACTTGATCCATTTTAATTTAACATCGATTTCAATGTTACCCAATTTTAACAAATGGTTCCTTAAAATAACCATTTCGAGGCAGAACCGTTTGAGAACCAAATTTATTTTCGGTTCCAATTTCAAGTATCCATTTGGAACTGGAACCGAGGATAACTGAACCAAGACCAAACCGATTATTTTAAGAGCCGAAAGAACCGAGAACCGCAGAACCATATGCCCAGTCCTAACCAATATGGCAACGAAGATCTCCTTAATTGAAAGTTGCAGTCATTCTAACCTTATATAAATGATTTAGAAGTTAATATATTCATTGTCAATTGATTTTATGTTAGAAACTTGTAATTTGTTAAAATTAATATTAATATGGCAATGGAGATCGCATTCTTTCAAATACAAATGTTTAATATAAATATGTAAGTGTATGTTGATATTCCTATCATCTGGCCGGATAAATTTATATATAGCCCACAAAAATACATATATATATATATAACTTTAGAGTTTAAAATCATTATATATTTATTATTTTAATAATTTTAGTCCAGTAGAAAAAAAGTTACAAAATATTAATGGTTTTAAGATATCAGATGCATTCCAATTTTATATAGAAAATATGTAACATATTTTATAAAATGAAAAAGAAAACATATTTTAATATCACATATAAAATAATAAATGTATTAATAATTATTAAATGTATTTTGTTGCGTTTTCAAATTTCTAGATGTCATGTTTAACGATAACTTTGGAAATAGTTTTCTTGTAGAAAAAAATATTTATAGTTTTTTGTTGCGTAATTCATATTCTCAGAAAATTAAACATTCAGATTTATAACTTAAATATACTCATACATCATTATCTTGAACTTAATTGATGTAGAGAATTATATATGAGAATAAACATCAGAAATATTTTACAGAAAATTTAAAATTAGGAAGACATTGTATCTATACAAGGAGGAAAAAACAACTATAGATGCAACTTTACAAACATGCTTTTGTTTAATTATTAAGCAACATTAAATAAAAGAGTAATTAAATAATTAATTAACTCAGTATCATGTAGCGTCAAATGCATGATGAAATATTCGGAATTACAAAGCCTATTGGCTCTTCTCAACTGGCACTACTTTTGAAGTTTGGCTCTCACATGTAACTGACTAGCTTTGTTTATTCAATAAACTTTTATTTTCGTTAACTTTATTTTATTTTACATATAATGATTTCCAAAATAGGAAATATGACGTGTTTGCCATTTTAAATAAAGATTTAAAAAAAAGCATATTACTTTTGTTTTCTAGTTGTCTTAAGAAGTTGTAAAAGAATATTTGGAAATTAAATATGTTAAAGAGAAGAATCTTATGAGCTTAAGTTCACCTAATTCGATGAGGTTAAGAAATTACATATTCGAATTTTCAATCAGAATTCCATTAATTCACATGTTAACCTCAGACAAATTGACTTTTTCTTGGGTAAGAATCTACACTAAAGTTTTTACGAAATAATTAATAGTAAATATAATATTTTTTACAGTGCAAAAACAACCAAGGACAAAAACAATTAAATGGTTTTAGTTTAATAGTTTTCACTTATAGAGGAATTACTTTATTGGTTTAGGACAGAATATAAATTTTTTTGTTATTTTAATTTGGTTATGAGTTTTTACATGGTTTTTTTCGAATCTTATAAAAATTGTAGACTTTAGCCTAGATGTAAGATTCATTTAAAAAAGAAAATAAATTATTATTAGAGATGCCTCTTGATTGAGAAGTAGGTGAT
>JAKUCM010006075.1:0-45577 GCA_023374145.1 Lepidium sativum
AGGAATTGCATTGTTTCCTCCTTGTATGCACGTTCTGGATTAGACACAAATGTGGACAGTCCTCAGTTCTGGAGCATTAGGTCCACGTCCCTGGTTAATCCCATTGCGGTCAATGCTTCCTTGCATGGGTAGCGGGTACCTACAAAATCCATTCTTCGCAGGTCATGGAGGGCTCTTTCTGCGTTATGCTTCTTCTTCATCTCTTTCTCCCTCATTCCAGCCAGGATGATCTCCCTTGCTTCTTCAGCTTCTTGATCTCTATACACTGCTTCTTGGAGTGTCTCATCCACGAGATCAGCCTCCATATCCTCTTCTGCTTCTTCCTCACGTCCTAGCTCTGGATCATCTTCATCCATGTATTCCCTCTCTTCCCCGACTCACTTTCTGATTGGATTACTAACTTTCTTCGCTCCTTTTTGTCTGGTCTGCTCCTAGAAGATTCTCCTTGCTGAGATTGTTTTCTGGAACGAGCGTTGTTCTTGGCCCTGAGTCGGAGGAGGATGGCATGGTTGGTTTTTCATTCCGACATGGTATTGTTTGGCCGGAAATAGGGAAGATAGGCGACACTCGAGCTTGACACTCAAGCAGTAGAGGTCGAGTGTCACAGATATACCGAGGGACAAGCAGCGGCTGATCAAACTGAACCTTTAAGACCTTTCGCTCTTGAAAGAAAGTTTCTGCAAAAGAGAGAAAATCTAGAGAGTGTTTTTAGTGAGAGAATTGATTTTGTGTGAATGAGAAGGGAGAGGGTCCTCCTCTTTATATAGGGGATGAGAGATAAGTGGGGAATCTTTTTCAAATTTCGATTTTGAATGTGGATCAAATCAAATCTTCTGAATTAAATATAAAAGTTAAGGGATTAAAGATAGATTTAAACCATTTTTCGTAGTAAATGTCTCCCCTTTTCCAGCTTTTGGCAGTTACAGGTGTGCGGGCCTCGTAATCGGCAAGGTGGTAGGACACTCGAGTGTGACACTCGAGCATGCTTGGTCGAGTGTCAGTCTGTCGCATAGCAGCTGACACTCGAGGGGGACACTCGACCAGACGTGGTCGAGTGTTGTCCCATCATGTCGGTTCTCGCCCCACATGTCCTATCTTGGCCCCCACTTCCCTGCAAAACGTACAAAAAACCTTCCAAGTGCATGTAAGATGAAATAGATGCAATTAAAGACAAAAACTATAAGAATATGAAAAAAAATTGAACGTATATGATAAACAAGTTTTTCCGGTGTTTTCTCAAATACCAAACTGTCTATTTAATCAATTGCAGTACAGTATGGTGTCAATCCACTGGGAGAGTAACTAGCAATCAAGATATAATCTACTTATTCTAGTCTAAGCCAAATTCGGTTTTAGTGAGTGGTGATCTATCCTAGGTGACAACGAAATCTTAAAACAAAATGCTAAAAATGAAACAGAGTATTAGAATGTAAAAACAGAGCATTAAAAGTAAAGCAATAGTGAAACTAATAAAGTGCAACACGAAATCTCAACCTAAAGCAGAGTATTAAAATCACGAAAATTCAATAAGGGAAAAACGGGTTCTCGAGGATTAGGATCAATGATTAGGGTATTCTTAGGGGTTCTAGACTTATCTATCAACCTATTTAGATGACCTCTAAGCAAGGAATCACAAAGTAATCACATTCGCTCTCGCGCAATGGGACCTCTCCTAAAAGACAACCTGACTTGACTCTCGCCCAACGATTGGAAATTCAAGAGGCCTTAAGTATGGACCTTACAAAGCCTAATAACACCCTAGACAATCAATCTCTTGAGCTAGGAAGATGCTATCTTAATTTAAGCATGTTCAAGTGATTCCCCAAACGCCTCTCGGGGGGGATTCACCAAGAGATCGAATTTCAATTGATCAGAAAGAAACAAGCATTAAGAACACTTAAATTAAAGAGATCTAAGACCTTAATTAAACATAAACAAATCTAGAAATCCCTAAGTTTTCCCCTAATCTCACCCTTTCCTCAAGAACCCTAGACCAACTTACTCAGAATTCATGAAATAAAATAAAGACTTAAAATCGAAATCTAATTGCATAAAACTTAAAGCTAAAAATCGTAAATGCCTTAGTAAAAATATGAGACTCGAAAATTGCTAGAAAAGATTGTATATTGAAAGTAGAAATTCTAGTACAATTTATAGATCAAAAGATCTTAAAGAAAAAGGAAAAATACTTAAAGAGAAAAAGGGAAAATTCCCTATAAAGAAAAATGGGAAATTCCTTTAAGAAGTGAAAAGGAAATTTCCTTAAGAAAGAAAATAGAAAAAGCCTAAAATAGTTGTTGGGCTTGCACAAATGGGTCTTGATGGGCCTTTTTCGCAGAGAAGCCCAAGAAGTCAATCTTCGTCCGAAGTCTTAGTTCTGGTCCGAAAATCCACTCGACCAAGTGTGGTCGAGTGTCATGCTCGAGTGTCATTGGTATATGCCAAATCTTCTAGATCACATCCTGAACTTCAACTTTAGGCCAGCCGATTTTCCATTGGTCTTCTTGTAGTCCGAAATTCTTCATGAAATGCTCCTAAAAGTGCCTAAAAATAACCTTTATGCAATGTGTGCAATGCCCAACACTAAGTATGCAAATTATGCCTAAAAGAACCTAAAACTATGATAATAATGCAAGTATGAATGCAAAACATGCTAAATAATGGCCCTAAAATGTGGTAAAATGCAGACACATCAACTCCCCCAAACTTAGTCTTTGCTTGCCCTCAAGCAAATATGCATAGAGCTAAGAAGGAAGAGAGGTTGCTGTCAATGGGAACAATCAAACCTCAAACAAACAACTTATCAAGCTGAAAACCGTAATCCACAAGTGAACCCTCATTCTTTTGTAAAAACCACAATCTACTTTCATCAAGGCTTAGCATAAAAACCGAATATTCCCCATTACTTAGTTGGACTCTAAGACACTCAGATTTGAAACCTATTTCTAAAGGTGTAGACCGCAAGAGGGGCTATCGATCAAAAGACCTTGGGATTCAACTTCCTCAAATTCAGCAAGACACTATGAACTAAGCATTTTCGATCACTTCTTATTCTTAACTCCTATCTTGGCTCAAACTCGTATTTATTCTCAGCTTTATCAATGAGACACGAAAAAGTACGGGTTTACGCACAGTCCCGACTCACCTTAGGCATCAATGTATTAGCTTTATTAATGATACACGAAAAAGTACGGGTTTACGCACAGTCCCGGTTCATCTTAGGCAACATCAGAATGGTTTCATTGATGAACACAAGAAGGTACGGGTTTACGCACAGTCCCCGTTCATCTTAGACCATATCGTTTGAGCTGACTTGTAAGAAGGATGATTCTATATTTATCTTATGCTTTTCTTTCTACTTAACTGGCTGAACCTAAGGAAGGATCTTATGCAATGTATCTCAAGCCCCTAATTTGGTAAAAATAAAGTTCAATTATGAGGAGACAAATCTGGTTCTTTCGAGACAACATAAGCTTAGGTTTCTAAGGCCAATGATCTACCAATCAGTGTTCAAGAGGGGCAAAAAAAACGAAAGTCCAAGAGTTCACTATGGTTACTAGCCAATCAACCTAGCAAGACTGTCTATCATTAGCAAGATGATTCCCAAAACTCTAGACTCAATCTTATATGAATGTGATGCAGCTACATGAACACTCTATTTTTTATGGGTTTTCTATGCCTTAGATGATATGCAATCGAAAAAATTATGCTAACTGAAAATGTTTTTGGATTTTCTATGTCTTAGATGTAATGCAAATGATGAAATGCAAGAAAAACTAAGAATCACAGAAAACAAAGTCAAATATCCCCTAGAATCCTCCCCCAAACTTAAATCACACAGTCTCTTGTGTGTATAAAAGCCCGAAAGAGGATCCTAGACCAGCAAGTCAAGAGAAAAATATGCAGTGGTATATACAATGAAGGGAAGGGGTTCCGTACCTAATTGGAGAATGAAAAAGTTGGAAATGAAGGAGTTTCTGGTTCGTTTTTAGAACACTCGAGCAGCCTTGCTCGAGTGTCATGCTCGAGTGTTATGCTCTGGTGCCAAATTCCTTGTGGTGCACGTTCCTTGACCTGAAACATAAGAAAAGAGCAAAAGAAACAAAGAAAAACTGCAAGAAAGAAAATATGTACAAGGATATCATGGGATTTCCTCCCAAGTGAGCTTGTTTTAAGTCACTAAGCTTGACTTCCCACACCCATCAGACCTGGAGTGGTTCAAAGAGAGGAATTGAGGTCCCCTCTGAGATGGTTTCATCAACCATGTAAAGCTTAACTTTCTGCCCATTTTCTGGAAGTTCCTCTCCTTTCTTGCTAAACATGGTGATGGATCCACAAGGCATAACTCTTTTAATGTGGAAAGGTCCTGACCAATCTGATTTGGGCTTCGTTGGAAAGAGAAGCTGCTTCACTTTGGCAAATGGTTTGGGATATTTGCTGCTCTTCACCTTGTACTCCATTACTCCATCCACAAAACCAATTGGTCTCAAAATTATATCAGGCCCAAGATCCAATTCTAGTAAATTGTATGATTCCTTAGAAGGCATATTCGTGATCTCATTGCAAGTAAACAAAGACTGAAGGCTTATCCCATCAACAACCTCTTCAAACATTGGAATTTTTCTGCAGTAGTCGCTAGCCTTACCACTCTTAGCCAATATAAGTCGAGGAAGCTTAGGAGGTTTAATGCCTAACTTATCCAATCCCTCAATTGAGAAGCTTTGTCCTCCAATAGTAGGTTTTCTAGCTGCATCGTCAATGTTAAACTTCATATTGAGATCCTTACCAAAGTTTAGCTCAATTGTTTCATTCCTCACATCAATTACAGCTCCAACAGAAGCTAAAAATGGTCTACCAAGGAGTAGTGGATCTTGTGGTTCCTCATCCGAATCAATCACCACAAAGTCTGTAGGAACCTCAACACTACCAACCATTATAGGTATATCTTCCAGTAAACCATATGGCAAAAGGACAGAACTATCAGCTAGAATCAAAGAGAGCTTACAAGACTTGTAGTTGTTGAACCCCAACCTCTTAGCAACAGATAGTGGCATTAGGCTAATTGAAGCTCCAAGATCACATAAACATTTGCTGAAAGTTAAATGACCCAATGAGCATGGTAAAGTGAATGTCCCAGGATCATCTAGCTTGTCTTGAACTATCATCCTCTCTAAGATGTCATTGCACTCATGAGTCTCTACTGCCATACCCTCTAACTCATTTGTTCTTTCTTTCACAACATCTTTCAAAAAATTTTGATAAGGAGGCATTAGCATGAAAGCATCAAGTATAGGTATCTTTACCTCAGCATCCTTTATTTGCTTGTCAAAAAGAGCCTTGTACTTCATCATTACGTCCTTTTTAAACCTTTGTGGGAAGGGTAGTCGAGGTTTAAAAGGAGGAAGGGTAAAAGACTTGTCGATATCGTGCAAAATATCATGTTTTGGAGGTTGGTAAGGGGACACTCGACCTAGCCTTGCTCGAGTGTCCTGCTCGAGTGTCTCATTGTGTGGTTCTGAACATAATGCTCGATCAGTTCTAGCTCGAGCGTCCTGCTCGAGTGTTCTTTTCTGAGGCTTTTTCTCGATATTTTCAGCCTTTTTCTGACTAAGGCTGTCCTCCCCAACTTGAATGTCACTGTCCTCAGTGCATTTATCATGTCGTACTTGTGGAGAGATCTCCTTTCTGCTCCTCAATGTAATGGATTGGGCAGTGTATTCCTTGGAGTTTTGAATGACTTTTCCTGGTAGTTGCCCAATAGTCTTAACTGCAGAGGAGGAAGCTTGCTTGTTCTCTAAATTCTTGAGGCGAGCATTAAGAGTCTCAATCTTGCAATTGAGGTCATTATGGGAAGCATCTATCTTAGTGTGTACCTCAGCAAATTTCCTGGTTATTTCAGAGGCGGTAGCTGTCTGACCTTTGAGGATTTGCTGCAAGATGTCTATTACCTCAGGGGTTTGTTGGGGTTGGGTAGTGTTGTGGTATTCATAATCATGTGGTACTGTAGGTGGGCGGTGATGAGTTTGCTGGTATTGATGGTTTGGGACAAAGAGTTGGGATTGAGGATGGTGGTGCGGTTTTGGTGGATACACCTGATCTTGGGGATTAGCCACATTGGTGTTCCTGTATGAGAGATTTGGGTTGGTTTTGTAGCTGTTGAATTGTCTGTAATTGTTGTTTTGGTTTTGTACGAAATTGACCTCTTCAACTTCATCATCGTCTTCTTCAACCCGTTCTGATTCACCGACATGGTGTACTTGCTTATGGTGAGCTGAAAGTAACTTGTCCAGTTTGTCTTGTATGGCTTTGAGCTCCTTTCTACTAACCATATCTGAATCTGTTACGCCTCTGGGAGTTCGATCATAGTCTTCACTGTATTGGCCGTCTGCTTGTGCTAAATTCTCCACTAATTCCCATCCATCATCGACATCTTTATTCAGAAAATTCCCATTGCTTGCTGTGTCTAGCAACATTCGGATCTTGGGAATAACGCCTCTGTAGAGAGTGCTGAGAAGAGACTCAGTAGTGAAACCATGATGAGGACATTGTGATTGGTACATCTTGAATCGTTCCCAAGCCTCAGAGAATGTTTCGGAATGGTTTTGCTTAAAACCAGAGATGGAATTGCGGAGTTTGGCAGTTCTGGAATTGGAAAAGAATTTGCCTAGAAATGCTTCTTTGCAGGCGTCTCAAGATGTGATAGAACCTTGTGGCAAGTGTTTTTCCCATAGATGTGCTTTGTCTCCAAGAGAGAAAGGAAACAATCGCAATTTCAGAGCATCCTCACTAACCCCATTTATTTTTGTCAGACTGGTTAGTCTTTCAAATTCATCTAGATGATCTAGTGGGTCCTCAGAAGGTAAACCATGAAATTTATTGTTCTGGACCATGGAGATCATTCCACTCTTAATCTCAAAGTTATTATTGGCGATGGCAGGTGGGACAATTCCATGGCGTTGAGTGTGGATACTGGGAGCATCACCGGCACCAATGTGTCTAACTCTCCTAGGACGAGTTCCTAGTTCAGTAGCTTGTACTTGTTCTTCCATGTTCACCTGATCCGTGTATTCTTGGTTCAATCTGTTCCGTTGTTCACGCAAGTATTCACGAGGCAAACGGTCTATTCTGTCAGAGTATGGAATGAGGTCTTCACTACCACGGGATCTGGTATTCATGCAAGTGAATTGTTTCGTCTGAAATGACACTCGAGCAGGTGGTGCTCGAGTGTAGTGATCGAGTGTTTCTTGGTTCTGCTAGAGCTCTCCGGATACAGAAGAAAAATCAACGAGCTCGAGTTGTGTTGGTCGAGCTTGTTGATCGAGTGTACCTGAAAGCAAAGAGAAAACCAGAAACGTTTTTAGAATAATAGTATAATAAAACTTAGTCTCAGAAAAGTGATTTTCCTAATTGTAGCTAACTATTCCCAGTTGGCAACGGCGCCAATTTGATTAACAAGTTTTTGCGGTGTTTTCTCAAATACCAAACTGTTTATGTAATCAATTGCAGTACAATATGGTGTCAATCCAATGGGATAGTAACTAGCAATCAAGATATAATCTACTTATTCTAATCTAAGCCAGATTCGGTTTTAGCAAGTGGTTTATCTATCCTAGGTGACAATGAAATCTTTAAAACAAAATGCTAAAAACGAAACAGAGTATTGGAATGTAAAAACAGAGCATCAAAAGTAAAGCAATAATGAAACTAATGATAAAGTGCAACACGAAATCTCAACCTAAAGCAGAGTATTAAAATCACGAAAATTCAATAGAGGAAAAACGGGTTCTCGAGGATTAGGATCAATGATTAGGGTATTCCTAGGGGTTCTAGACTTATCTATCAACCTATTTAGATGACCTCTAAGCAAGGAATCACAAAGTAATCACATTCGCTCTCGCGCAATGGGACCTCTCCTAAAAGACAACCTGACTTGACTCTCGCCCAACGATTGGAAATTCAAGAGGCCTTAAGTATGGACCTTACAAAGCCTAATAACACCCTAGACAATCAATCTCTTGAGCTAGGAAGATGCTATCTTAATTTAAGAATGTTCAAGTGATTCCCCAAACGCCTCTCGGGGGGGATTCACCAAGAGATCAAATTTCAATTGATCAGAAAGAAACAAGCATTAAGAGCACTTAAACTAAAGAGATCTAAGACCTTATTTAAACATAAACAAATCTAGAAATCCCTAAGTTTTCCCCTAATCTCACCCTTTCCTCAAGAACCCTAGACTAACTTACTCAGAATTCATAAAATAAAATAAAGACTTAAAATCGAAATCTAATTGCATAAAACTTAAAGCTAAAAAATCGTAAATGCCTTTGTAAAAATAAGAGAATCGAAAATTGCTAGAAAAGATTGTATATTGAAAGTAGAAATTCTAGTACAATTTATAGATCAAAAGATCTTAAAGAAAAAGGAAAAATACTTAAAGAGAAAAAGGGAAAAATTCCCTTGAAAGAAAAATGGGAATTTCCTTTTAAAAGTTAAAAGGAAATTTCCTCAAGAAAGAAAATAGAAAAAGGCCTAAAATAGTTGTTGGGCTTGCACAAATGGATCTTGATGGGCCTTTTTCGCAGAGAAGCCCAAGAAGTCAATCTTCGTCCGAAGTCTTAGTTCTGGTCCGAAAATCCACTCGACCAAGTGTGGTCGAGTGTCATGCTCGAGTGTCATTGGTATATGCCAAATCTTCTAGATCACATCCTGAACTTCAACTTTAGGCCAGCCGATTTTCCATTGGTCTTCTTGTAGTCCGAAATTCTTCATGAAATGCTCCAAAAAGTGCCTAAAAATACCCTTTATGCAATGTGTGCAATGCCCAACACTAAGTATGCAAATTATGCCTAAAAGAACCTAAAAGTATGATAATAATGCAAGTATGAATGCAAAACATGCTAAATAATGGCCCTAAAATATGGTAAAATGCAGACACATCAAAGAGGGGCTATTGATCAAAGACCTTAGGATTCAACTTCCTCAAATTCAGCTAGTCATTATGGATTAAGCATTTTCGATCACTTCTCAACTCCTACTCGTTTTTATTAGCTTCAGCCTTATCAATGAGACACGAAAAAGTACGGGTTTACGCACAGTCCCGGTTCACCTTAGGCATCGCGGCTCTTCTTGGGCGAATAGTTGGTTGTGGTGGTGGACCGCTGTTTCTTTCTAGAACAGCCACTCTTCTACTTAGATCCTCGTTTTCCTGCCTTCTAGCTTCGTCGCTTGCAGTCAGCTTCTTCACCTTCTTCATCAGCCATTTGTTCATCTTTTGCAACAAGCCTATGTGCTTGTGTGCTTCTCGGATTGGTTCTCCTTGACGTGGTGACATCGTGTATTCTTCAAAACAATACGCCTAAGGATCCACTTCATCGCTGTTTGTTGGAGATGAACTTTGCTGAGGGCCATTGGGATCGTATAAGGCTTCTAAAGGCGGATTAAAATCCGTGTTCTGCCCCATCCTTATTGACGTGTACTCCCTGTTTGGCAAGAGTAGAAAAGCGTTTGGTCTAAGCAAATGATGGAAAGAGTAAAGGAGCTTACCTCAAACCTCAGTCGCAGCCAAGAATTGGCTTCTCCTTAAGTGATCGATGTTCATGAATCGAGGATCAGCCCATTCTGTCTCATCGATTGGCACGTTGCATCTTTCCAGAATGCATGTGACAAGTCCGCCAATCGTGATCTTACCATCACGTCCTCCAGTCTTATTGTCCTTTGCCCAATCGCGGTATGTGACTAACTGGTTTGCGAACTGGATGGTTAGACCAGCGCTGTTCCTATCTCCGATAATTGGGGATCCGTCACTCTTTGTACCAACGATATCTTTGAGAGCAGTCACCAAGATTTCCAGTTCTCCTAGATTGATTGTTCCAGTAGTAAAACGTGAGAAAAATGTATTTGCAAGGATTGTTCGAAAGTACCTCACATTAGAGACGCCTTAGATCGTGAGGACGAGAATCTGCTCCTTGTTAAGGCTATTGATCGCCACACATCATCTAGTTCCGCCCTATCAAAATCCGGTCCATAGTTCTCGGATTCTGCTCTCGGGAATTCGAAAAGATCTCGAAGTGCTCTTAAAGTCATTCGATAATCCCTTCCTCTAATTGCAAAGAAAATGTAACCGCCACCTTACCTTTCTTGGAGACTCTCGTTTTCTGCATCGTATAAAATGATCTGAACCGTCGCCAGAAACTGTAGAGTCTCTTCCTTGTATGCTCGCTGTGGACATGAGACAAATGTGGACAGCCCACCGTTTTGCAACATGAGATCCACATCTCTGGCTATTCCCATCGCAGTTAGTGCCTCTTTGCATGGATAGCGGGTCCCTATGAAATCCATCCTCCGCAGATCATTGAGTGCCCTTGCCGAGTTGTGCCTCTCTTTCATCTCTTTTTCTCTATTTCCAGCAAGGATTATCTCTCTTGCTTCTTTAGCCTCTCTCTCGCCATATCCATCTTCACGAAGTGTCTCTTCAGCGAGGTCTGGATCCATATCGTCCTCGTCCATGTACTCTCTTCCTTCCTCCGACTCATTCTTAGATTGAATCTCTAACCTTCTCTTCTCCTTTCTGCTAGGTTTGTTCATGCTCTTGGAAGACTCTCCTTCGACAGCATTTCTTCTCAATCGAGCATTATTCTTGGCTCTAAGGCGGAGGAGGTTAGCCTTATCGGTTTTGCCGTCAGTCATCGTGAGAGTTGATCGGAAAAGAGCAAGTGTTGCGACGCTCGACCTTGACACTCGAGTTGAAGTGGTCGAGTGTAGTGGATGAGCAGAGAGAAAGAGACGATTTGCTTCTGTAAAAGAGAGAAAAACTAAAGATAATTGTTAGAGAGAGAGTGTATTTCGTGTGAATGAAAGGAGAGAGGCTCCTCCTCCTTTTATAGAGGAGGAAAGACAAAGGGAAATCTTTTCAAATTCAAAATTTGAACTTGGATTAAATCAAATCTTTTGAATTAAATATAAAAGATATTGCATTAAAGAAAGATTTAACCCATTTTTCGGAGTAAATGTCTCCCTTTTCTCAGCTTTTGGCAGTTATAGGTGCGGAGGCATATGAATAGGCATGATGGCGGGACGCTCGAGCCTGACACTCGAGCAGATTTGGTCGAGTGTCAATCTGCCAAGTGATGGCTGACACTCGAGTGGGACACTCGACCAGGCGTGGTCGAGTGCTGTCCCATCTTGTCGGTTCTGACCCCACTTGTCCTATTTGGGCCCCACTTTCCTGTAAAAGAGCACAAAAAACCTTCCAAGTGCATGTAAGACAAAATAGATGCAAGTAAAGATGAAAAGTAATAAGTATACTTAAAGAAATTAAACATGGGATACCTTTGGGATTGCCTCCCAACTGCGCTTGTTTATAGTCTCAAGCTCGACTTTCTCATATTCATTGGAGATGAGGTGGCTCATCAAGCAGAACCGAAGTTCCCTCGGGAATCGTGCAGTTGGCCAAATAAGGCTTAACTCTATGACCGTTCACAGTGAATCCTTCCCCATTGCTGTTGGCCAAAGTGACTGCTCCATAAGGTAGAACTTGTAGTACTTTGAATGGACCAGACCACTTTGATCGTAGTTTTCCGGGAAACAGCTTGAGTCTTGAGTTAAAGAGAAGTACTTGATCACCAACTTCGATTGTTTCCGCTGGATCTTTTTGTCGTGAGCTGCCTTCGTGCGATCTTTGTATGCTTTCGAACTATCATATGCTTCGAGTCTGATTTCTTCAAGCTCATGTAGATCCATCTGCCTCTTTTCTTGTGTTGTCTTGATATCGAAATTCAGGAGTTTGGTTGCCCAAATCGATTTGTACTCTAGCTCTACTGGCAAATGGCAGGACTTTCCATAAAGTAGTTGAAAAGGTGTGCGTCCAATAGGTGTTTTGAAAGCAGTCCTATAGGCCCAAAGAGTATCATCTAATTTGGCGGCCCAATCACGTTTTGACAGCCCAACTATCTTCATCAAAATCGATTTAATCTGCCTGTTAGAGACCTCGACTTGTCCGCTGGTTTGAGGATGATAAGGAGTTCCCACTTTGTGTTTAACTCCATGTTTCCTAAGCAAATTCTCGAAAACCTTGTTGACAAAGTGGGACCCTCCATCGCTGATCACAACTTTTGCATCGTTTGTAGGAGCTGCAATAGCTTCTACCCATTTAGAGACATAATCCACAACAACCAGAATATAGTTGTTCCCTAAAGAAGGAGGCTTAAATGGTCCCATAAAATCGATTCCCCAACAGTCAAACACTTCTATTTCCAAGATTGGATTCTGCGGCATCTCATTCCTCTTGCTTATACTACCCATTCTTTGACAGCAATCACATCTAGATATAAACTCTTGGCAGTCTTTGAAAATCGATGGCCACCATAACCCGGATTGAAGAATCTTTTGTGCTGTTCTGAATGCAGCAAAGTGTCCTCCATAAGTAGATCCATGGCAGTGCTCTAATATTCCCTTGACTTCTTCTTCTGATACACATCTTCTGAATAATCCATCAGACCCTTGCTTGTAAAGATAAGGCTCATCTCAGAAATACTGCCTTACATCCCTGAAGAATTTTTTCCTTTGATGATACTTCAGAGTCTTAGGCAGCTCTCCTCCGACCAAATAGTTAACCAAATCGGTATACCATGGTAAGCAAGTTCCCACAAATTTTGATCCGATCGAGAAACACCTTTTCTGATTGTGGGTCCGACACTCGAGCAGGTGGTGCTCGAGTGTCATGGTCGAGTGTTTGATGGAAAAACTCAATAGTTGTTCTTCAGGCATAGAATTGTTCATTGGAATGGTTTCTTCAACCTGTATCCTTGATAAGTGATCAGCAACACCATTTTCTATCCCAGGTTTATCGAATTCTTGCAGCAACAAAATCCACCTAAGTAGTCTAGGCTTAGCATCCTTCTTTTTCATAAAGTATCTTAGAGCTTCATGATCAGTATGCACAATAA
This sequence comes from Lepidium sativum, assembly GCA_023374145.1. NCBI lineage: Eukaryota > Viridiplantae > Streptophyta > Magnoliopsida > Brassicales > Brassicaceae > Lepidium > Lepidium sativum. The sequence continues at coordinate 12,945 of JAKUCM010006075.1, forward strand.
CTTTCGATCCAACCAGATAGGACCTGAATTTCTCAAAAGCGAACACAACTACAAGCAATTCCTATTGGCCAAGCATCCTCACTAGGCCACACCAATAAAATCCCAGAGGCCTAGTGACATTTATCTCTAGGAAGATCGGAAGACGCGCATCACTTCGGTTGGGCGCGACTTCAGGAAAAAGAGAAGCCGTGAGACGCAAGGCCCAAAGACGTAGGGCGCAAGGCAAGAAGACGTGGGAAGCAAGTTGTGATGCGCCTCTTGACCGTCTATGGATAAGGTAGGTGGTCCTTCCCCAACAGTCAAAGTGGTCCTGGGAATATGACCGTTGGGCGCGTGCAGCTTCGAAGTGGTCCCTGCTGGGCGCGTGAAGACCAGGTGGTCCCCTCTAGCCGCCAACGACCTCAGGTGGTCCCCTCCAGCCTCCAGCGACTTCTTCCCTCTCTTCTCTTCTTCTCCTTTGCGATTTTTCTGTCTATTTAAGCTGAACTATTGTATCCTTAAGTTTTATGGAGATTTAATGGAAGCTTTCTTCATATTCTCTTAAACTCTTTAATCTCTCATTCTCTCTTGCTTTCGCAATGTGTGTTACTCAAACCCACATGGTATCAGAGCAGTGATATCCTCTCACCATGCTTCCATTAATCTCTTTCATCACTCTCTGTTTTACTCCTCTACTTTCTAGCTTTTGAATCTCAAAACTCGCCGTGAAAAGCTCGGATCATTAGACAAACCCATCTTAGAAGCCTACTACTACTTTGAGACAGCTAAAGACTTATGGGATTCATTGAAGAAAGTATATGGTAATATTTCAAGTCTCACTCGGGTTTTTGAAGTTAAGAAGGAATTAAGTAGTCTTTACCAAGATGACATGGAATTTACGGAATACTTTGGTAGATTTAGATCTTTGTGGGCTGAGATGGATATGCTTAGGCCAATGACATTGGAGCCTAAGGTGATTATGAGTAGAAGTGAAGAGGATAAAGTTCTCGGCTTGATGATGAATCTTAATCCGTGTTATATGGACCTTGTTAGACATATCTTGAGGACTGCGGCTACTACTCATTCACTCCCTAGTCTCGAAGAAGTTTGTGCTCAAATCCAGAAGGAACAAGGGTCTATTGGTCTATTGGAAAGAAAGGGAAGTTCGGGTCTAATAATTGCCAACAAAGCTCAAGTTAAGACCAAAGATAAGAAGAGGCTAATATGCGAGCATTGTAAGAAGAAAGGTCATGCCAAAGATAAGTGGTGGATCCTTCATCCACATCTTAAGCCAGCCAAGTTTAAAGAAGCAATGGCTAACCTTACTCAAGAGAGGTCGGATGAACAAAATCAATCGTCTCAAGCTCTTTTTCCCTCGGGTTCATCCTCTTCGGCTGGACAGCAAGAACAAGGGATTGCTGCATCATCTTCTTTCCAAGGAGAGGTGATTAAGAAGGCAGACTTGGAAGCTCTCATTCAATCCCGGGGGCCAAATCGGATGCTTGAGCTCTGCTTGCTTGAGTGTTGAGGTCGAGTGTAAGGTCTCAAACTATTTTTCACTTTTCAGTGATTTGCACGAGTCCAACAAGCCTTTGTAGACCTCGGTTTCTTCGTATACGTATCCATCACAACTGTCTTTTATCAAAGTAGTACCAAGGTGATCCTTTTCTATCAATTCCCCAAACAGATCCTTTGAGAGATCGTCTATTTCTTGTACCACGAACAACTGACCTCAATGGTCAGTTTTCTCATTATGTAATCCTCCAAAGGATCGACACTTCAAAGACAAGCAAGGGGATATATGTGGTTTCTACAACTCGTGAGAGAAGGAGAATCCAAGGGGGGGGGGGGGGGGGGAATCATTAGGTCACACAAGAGAGGTGGAAGTCTCTTGATATTCCGTTGGAGTTCTTTGGATATGACTCACCAAAGAAGAGAACGATACTCTAATCGAGTTATTTCTATTGATAAAAACGTGGATGCCCTTAAAGCAAAGTGTTTGTGCTACCTAAATAGAAAAAAAACATAAAGGCAAACGAAAAACCCTTATGTCTTTTGGACTAAAAGGCCTTAAAATCCTAATTCAACAAAATGGGCCCTCTTGTTAAGTGTGGGCCTTATTTGCCTCATTAAAACCTTACTTGGAAAACCCATTGGGATAAAATCAAGTGAAGGAAAAAGAGTACAAATAGGCTACACACCCATTTGTTGACTACAAGTCAGAACCAATGTGGTTGGACTTGGATTATTGATAGACAGGTTTTTACGGTGTTTTCTCAAATACCAAACTGTCTATTTAATCAATTGCAGTACAGTATGGTGTCAATCCAATAGGAGAGTAACTAGCAATCAAGATATAATCTACTTATTCTAATCTAAGTTAGATTCTGTTTAGCGAGTGGTGATCTATCCTAGGTGACAACGGAATCTTAAAACAAATTGCTAAAAACGAAACAAAGTATTTAGAATGTAAAAACAGAGCATTTAAAGGTAAAGCAATAGTAAAACTAATAATGAAGTGCAGCAAGAAATCTCAACCTAAAGCAGAGTATTAAAATCACGAAAGTTCAATAGAGGAAAAACGGGTTCTCGAGGTTTAGGATCAATGATTAGGGTATTCCTAGGGGTTCCAGACTTATCTATCAACCTATTTAGATGACCTCTAAGCAAGGAATCACAAAGTAATCACATTCGCTCTCGCGCAACGGGACCTCTCCTAAAAGACAACATGACTTGACTCTCGCCCAACGATTGGAAATTCAAGAGGCCTTAAGTATGGACCTTACAAAGCCTAATAACACCCTAGACAATCAATCTCTTGAGCTAGGAAGATGCTATCTTAATTTAAGCATGTTCAAGTGATTCCCCAAACGCCTCTCGGGGGGGGGGGGGGGGGGGGGATTCACCAAGAGATCGAATTTCAATTGATCAGAAAGAAACAAGCATTAAGAACACTTAAATTAAAGAGATCTAAGATTTTAATTAAACATAAACAAATCTGGAAATCCCTAAGTTTTCCCCTAATCTCACCATTTCCTCAAGAACCCTAGACTAACTTACTCAGAATTCATGAAATAAAACATAGACTTAAAATCGAAAATCAATTGCATAAGACGTAAGAAAAATCATAAATGCCTTTTGATGTGTCTGCATTTTACAACATTTTAGGGCCATTATTTAGCATGTTTTGCATTCATACTTGCATTATTATCATAGTTTTAGGTTCTTTTAGGCATAATTTGCATACTTAGTGTTGGGCATTGCACACATTGCATAAAGGGTATCTTTAGGCACTTTATGGAGCATTTCATGAAGAATTTCGGACTACAAGAAGACCAATGGAAAATCGGCTGGCCTAAAGTTGAAGTTCAGGATGTGATCTAGAAGATTTGGCATATACCAATGACACTCGAGCATGACACTCGACCACACTTGGTCGAGTGGATTTTCGGACCAGAACTAAGACTTCGGACGAAGATTGACTTCTTGGGCTTCTCTGCGTAAAAGGCCCATCAAGATCCATTTGTGCAAGCCCAACAACTATTTTAGGCCTTTTTCTATTTTCTTTCTTGAGGAAATTTCCTTTTAACTTTTAAAAGGAAATTCCCATTTTTCTTTCAAGGGAATTTTTCCCTTTTTCTCTTTAAGTATTTTTCCTTTTTCTTTAAGATCTTTTGATCTATAAATTGTACTAGAATTTCTACTTTCAATATACAATATTTTCTAGCAATTTTCGAGTCTCATATTTTTACTAAGGCATTTACGATTTTTAGCTTTAAGTTTTATGCAATTAGATTTCGATTTTAAGTTTATATTTTATTTCATGAATTCTGAGTAAGTTAGTCTAGGGTTCTTGAGGAAAGGATGAGATTAGGGGAAAACTTAGGGATTTCTAGATTTGTTTATGTTTAATTAAGGTCTTAGATCTCTTTAGTTCAAGTGTTCTTAATGCTTGTTTCTTTCTGATCAATTGAAATTCGATCTCTTGGTGAATCCCCCCCGAGAGGCGTTTGGGGAATCACTTGAATATGCTTAAATTAAGATACCATCTTCCTAGCTCAAGAGATTGATTGTCTAGGGTGTTATTAGGCTTTGTAAGGTCCATACTTAAGGCCTCTTGAATTTCCAATCGTTGGGCGAGAGTCAAGTCATGTTGTCTTTTAGGAGAGGTCCCATTGCGCGAGAGCGAATGTGATTACTTTGTGATTCCTTGCTTAGAGGTCATCTAAATAGGTTGATAGATAAGTCTAGAACCTCTAGGAATACCCTAATCATTGATCATAATCCTCGAGAACCCGTTTTTCCTCTATTGAATTTTCGTGATTTTAATACTATGCTTTAGGTTGAGATTTCGTGTTGCACTTTATCATTAGTTTCACTATTGCTTTACTTTTAATGCTCTGCTTTACATTCTAATACTTTGTTTCGTTTTTAGCATTTTGTTTTAAGATTTCGTTGTCACCTAGGATAGATAACCACTCACTAAAACCGAATTTGGCTTAGATTAGAATAAGTAGATTATATCTTGATTGCTAGTTACTCTCCCAGTGGATTGACACCATACTGTACTGCAATTGATTACATAAACAGTTTGGTATTTGAGAAAACACCGTAAAAACCTGTTTATCAAATTGGCGCCGTTGCCAACTGGGAATAGTTAGCTAGAATTAGGAAAATCACTTTTCTGAGACTAAGTTTTATTATACTATTATTCTAAAAACGTTTCTGGTTTTCTGTTTGCTTTCAGGTACACTCGATCAACAAGCTCGACCAACACAACTCGAGCTCGTTGATTTTTCTTCTGTATCCGGAGAGCTCTAGCAGAACCAAGAAACACTCGATCACTACACTCGAGCACCACCTGCTCGAGTGTCATTTCAGACGAAACAATTCACTTGCATGAATACCAGATCCCGTGGTAGTGAAGACCTCATTCCATACTCTGACAGAATAGACCGTTTGCCTCGTGAATACTTGCGTGAACAACGGAACAGATTGAACCAAGAATACACGGATCAGGTGAACATGGAAGAACAAGTACAAGCTACTGAACTAGGAACTCGTCCTAGGAGAATTAGACACATTGGTGCCGGTGATGCTCCCAGTATCCACACTCAACGCCATGGAATTGTCCCACCAGCCATCGCCAATAATAACTTTGAGATTAAGAGTGGAATGATCTCCATGGTCCAGAACAGTAAATTTCATGGTTTACCTTCTGAGGACCCACTAGATCATCTAGATGAATTTGAAAGACTAACCAGTCTGACAAAAATAAATGGGGTTAGTGAGGATGCTCTGAAATTGCGATTGTTTCCTTTCTCTCTTGGAGACAAAGCACATCTATGGGAAAAACACTTGCCACAAGGTTCTATCACATCTTGGGACGCCTGCAAAGAAGCATTTCTAGGCAAATTCTTTTCCAATTCCAGAACTGCCAAACTCCGCAATTCCATCTCTGGTTTTAAGCAAAACCATTGCGAAACATTCTCTGAGGCTTGGGAACGATTCAAGATGTACCAATCACAATGTCCTCATCATGGTTTTACTACTGAGTCCCTTCTCAGTACTCTCTACAGAGGCGTGATCCCCAAGATACGCATGTTGTTAGACACAGCTAGCAATGGGAATTTTCTGAATAAAGATGTCGATGATGGATGGGAATTAGTGGAGAATTTAGCACAAGCAGACGGCCAATACAGTGAAAACTATGATCGAACTCCCAGAGGCGTAACAGATTCAGATATGGTTAGTAGAAAGGAGCTCAAAGCCATACAAGACAAACTAGACAAGCTACTTTCAGCTCACCATAAGCAAGTAAACCATGTCGGTGAATCAGAACGGGTTGAAGAAGACGATGATGAAGTTGAAGAGGTCAATTTCATACAAAACCAAAACAACAACTACAGACAATTCAACAGCTACAAACCCAACCCAAATCTCTCATACAGGAACACCAATGTGGCTAATCCCCAAGATCAGGTGTATCCACCAAAACCGCACCACCATCCTCAATCCCACCTCTTTGTCCCAAAACATCAATACCAGCAAACTCATCACCGCCCACCTACTGTACCACATGATTATGAATACCACAACACTACCCAACCCCAACAAACCCCTGAGGTAATGGACATCTTGCAGCAAATCCTCAAAGGTCAGACAGCTACCGCCTCTGAAATAACCAGGAAATTTGCTGAGGTACACACTAAGATAGATGCTTCCCATAATGACCTCAATTGCAAGATTGAGACTCTTAATGCTCGCCTCAAGAATTTAGAGAACAAGCAAGCTTCCTCCTCTGCAGTTAAGACTATTGGGCAACTACCAGGAAAAGTCATTCAAAACCCCAAGGAATACACTGCCCAATCCATTACATTGAGGAGCAGAAAGGAGATCTCTCCACAAGTACGACATGATAAATTCACTGAGGACAGTGACATTCAAGTTGGGGAGGACAGCCTTAGTCAGAAAAAGGCTGAAAATATCGAGAAAAAGCCTCAGAAAAGAACACTCGAGCAGGACGCTCGAGCTGGAACTGATCGAGCATTATGTTCAGAACCACACAATGAGACACTCGAGCAGGACACTCGAGCAAGGCTAGGTCGAGTGTCCCCTTACCAACCTCCAAAACATGATATTTTGCACGATATCCATAAGTCTTTTACCCTTCCTCCTTTTAAACCTCAACTACCCTTCCCACAAAGGTTTAAAAAGGACGTAATGATGAAGTACAAGGCTCTTTTTGACAAGCAAATAAAGGATGCTGAGGTAAAGATACCTATACTTGATGCTTTCATGCTAATGCCTCCTTACCAAAAATTTTTGAAAGATGCTGTGAAGGAAAGAACAAATGAGTTAGAGGGTATGGCAGTAGAGACTCATGAGTGCAATGACATCTTAGAGAGGATAATAGTTCAAGACAAGCTAGATGATCCTGGGACATTCACTTTACCATGCTCATTGGGTCATTTAACTTTCAGCAAATGTTTATGTGATCTTGGAGCTTCAATTAGCGTAATGCCACTATCTGTTGCTAAGAGGTTGGGGTTCAACAACTACAAGTCTTGTAAGCTCTCTTTGATTCTAGCTGATAGCTCTATCCTTTTGCCATATGGTTTACTGGAAGATATACCTATAATGGTTGGTAGTGTTGAGGTTCCTACAGACTTTGTGGTGATTGATATGGATGAGGAACCACAAGATCCACTACTCCTTGGTAGACCATTTTTAGCCTCTATTGGAGCTGTAATTGATGTAAGGAATGGAACAATTGAGCTAAACTTTGGTAAGGATCTCAATATGAAGTTTAACATTGACGATGCAGCTAGGAAACCTACTATTGGAGGACAAAGCTTCTCAATTGAGGGATTGGATAAGTTGGGCATTAAACCTCCTAAGCTTCCTCGACTTATATTGGCTAAGAGTGGTAAGGCTAGCGACTACTGCAGAAAGATTCCAATGTTTGAAGAGGTTGTTGATGGGATAAGCCTTCAGTCTTTGTTTGCTTGCAATGAGATCACGAATATGCCTTCTAAGGAATCATACAATTGACTAGAATTAGATCTTGGACCTGATATAATTTTGAGACCAATTGGTTTTGTGGATGGAGTAATGGAGTACAAGGTGAAGAGCAGCAAATATCCCAAACCATTTGCCAAAGTGAAGCAGCTTCTCTTTCCAACGAAGCCCAAATCAGATTGGTCAGGACCTTTCCACATTAAAAGAGTTATGCCTTGTGGATCCATCACCATGTTTAGCAAGAAAGGAGAGGAACTTCCGGAAAACGGGCAGAAAGTTAAGCTTTACATGGTTGATGAAACCATTTCAGAGGGGACCTCAATTCCTCTCTTTGAACCACTCCAGGTCTGATGGGTGTGGGAAGTCAAGCTTAGTGACTTAAAACAAGCTCACTTGGGAGGAAATCCCATGATATCCTTGTAAATATTTTCTTTCTTGCAGTTTTTCTTTGTTTCTTTTGCTCTTTTCTTATGTTTCAGGTCAAGGAACGTGCACCACAAGGAATTTGGCACCAGAGCATAACACTCGAGCATGACACTCGAGCAAGGCTGCTCGAGTGTTCTAAAAACGAACCAGAAACTCCTTCATTTCCAACTTTTTCATTCTCCAATTAGGTACGGAACCCCTTCCCTTCATTGTATATACCACTGCATATTTTTCTCTTGACTTGCTGGTCTAGGATCCTCTTTTGGGCTTTTATACACACAAGAGACTGTGTGATGATTTAAGTTTGGGGGAGGATTCTAGGGGACATTTGACTTTGTTTTCTGTGATTCTTAGTTTTTCTTGCATTTCATCATTTGCATTACATCTAAGACATAGAAAAACCAAAAACATTTTCAGTTAGCATAATTTTTTCGATTGCATATCATCTAAGGCATAGAAAACCCATAAAAAATAGAGTGTTCATGTAGCTGCATCACATTCATATAGGATTGAGTCTAGAGTTTTGGGAATCATCTTGCTAATGATAGACAGTCTTGCTAGGTTGATTGGCTAGTAACCATAGTGAACTCTTGGACTTTCGTTTTTTTGCCCCTCTTGAACACTGATTGGTAGATCATTGGCCTTAGAAACCTAAGCTTATGTTGTCTCGAAAGAACCAGATTTGTCTCCTCATAATTGAACTTAATTTTTACCAAATTAGGGGCTTGAGATACATTGCATAAGATCCTTCCTTAGGTTCAGCCAGTTAAGTAGAAAGAAAAGCATAAGATAAATACATAATCATCCTTCTTACAACTCAGCTCAAACGATATGGTCTAAGATGAACGGGGACTGTGCGTAAACCCGTACCTTCTTGTGTTCATCAATGAAACCATTCTGATGTTGCCTAAGATGAACCGGGACTGTGCGTAAACCCGTACTTTTCGTGTATCATTGATAAAGCTAATACATTGATGCCTAAGGTGAGTCGGGACTGTGCGTAAACCCGTACTTTTTCGTGTCTCATTGATAAAGCGGAGAATAAATACGAGATTGAGCCAAGATAGGAGTTAAGAATAAGAAGTGATCGAAAATGCTTAGTTCATAGTGTCTGGCTGAATTTGAGGAAGTTGAATCCCAAGGTCTTTTGATCGATAGCCCCTCTTGCGGTCTACACCTTTAGAAATAGGTTTCAAATCTGAGTGTCTTAGAGTCCAACTAAGTAATGGGGAATATTCGGTTTTTATGCTAAGCCTTGATGAAAGTAGATTGTGGTTTTTACAAAAGAATGAGGGTTCACTTGTGGATTACGGCTTTCAGCTTGATAAGTTGTTTGTTTGAGGTTTGATTGTTCCCATTGTCATCAACCTCTCTTCCTTCTTAGCTCTATGCATATTTGCTTGAGGGCAAGCAAAGACTAAGTTTGGGGGAGTTGATGTGTCTGCATTTTACCACATTTTAGGGCCATTATTTAGCATGTTTTGCATTCATACTTGCATTATTATCATATTTTTAGGTTCTTTTAGGCATAATTTGCATACTTAGTGTTGGGCATTGCACACATTGCATAAAGGGTATTTTTAGGCACTTTTTGGAGCATTTCATGAAGAATTTCGGACTACAAGAAGACCAATGGAAAATCGGCTGGCCTAAAGTTGAAGTTCAGGATGTGATCTAGAAGATTTGGCATATACCAATGACACTCGAGCATGACACTCGACCACACTTGGTCGAGTGGATTTTCGGACCAGAACTAAGACTTCGGACGAAGATTGACTTCTTGGGCTTCTCAGCGAAAAAGGCCAATCAAGATCCATTTGTGCAAGCCCAACAACTATTTTAGGCCTTTCTCTATTTTCTTTCTTGAGGAAATTTCCTTTTAACTTTTAAAAGGAAATTCCCATTTTTCTCTCAAGGGAATTTTTCCCTTTTTCTCTTTAAGTATTTTTCCTTTTTCTTTAAGATCTTTTGATCTATAAATTGTACTAGAATTTCTACTTTCAATATACAATATTTTCTAGCAATTTTCGAGTCTCTTATTTTTCACTAAAGCATTTACGATTTTTTAGCTTTAAGTTTTATGCAATTAGATTTCGATTTTAAGTCTTTATTTTATTTTATGAATTCTGAGTAAGTTAGTCTAGGGTTCTTGAGGAAAGGGTGAGATTAGGGGAAAACTTAGGGATTTCTAGATTTGTCTATGTTTAAATAAAGTCTTAGATCTCTTTAGTTTAAGTGTTCTTAATGCTTGTTTCTTTCTAATCAATTGAAATTCGATCTCTTGGTGAATCCCCCCCGAGAGGCGTTTGGGGAATCACTTGAACATGCTTAAATTAAGATAGCATCTTCCTAGCTCAAGAGATTGATTGTCTAGGGTGTTATTAGGCTTTGTAAGGTCCATACTTAAGGCCTCTTGAATTTCCAATCGTTGGGCGAGAGTCAAGTCAGGTTGTCTTTTAGGAGAGGTCCCATTGCGCGAGAGCGAATGTGATTACTTTGTGATTCCTTGCTTAGAGGTCATCTAAATAGGTTGATAGATAAGTCTAGAACCCCTAGGAATACCCTAATCATTGATCCTAATCCTCGAGAAACCGTTTTTCCTCTATTGAATTTTCGTGATTTTAATACTCTATTTTAGGTTGAGATTTCTTGTTACACTTCCTTATTAGTTTCATTATTGCTTTACTTTTAATGCTCTGTTTTACATTTTAATACTGTGTTTCGTTTTTAGCATTTTGTTTTAAGATTTTGTTATCATTTAGGATAGATAAACCACTTGCTAAAACCGAATCTGGCTTAGATTAGAATAAGAAGATTATATCTTGATTGCTAGTTACTCTCGCAGTGGATTGACACCATACTGTACTGCAATTGATTACATAAACAGTTTGGTATTTGAGAAAACACCGCACAAAACATGTTTATCACCAACCACCACAACAAACACCTGAAGTGATGGACATCTTGCAGCAGATACTAAAGGGACAGACAGCCAGCGCTTCCGAATTAACACGGAAATTTGCTGAAGTACATGCTAAGATCGATGCTTCACATAATGAACTCAACTGCAAATTTGAGACTCTCAATGCTCGTCTCAAATATGTAGAGAATCAACAAGGATCTTCATCATCCAACAAACAAACCGGACAGCTACCTGGAAAAGCTGTTCAAAATCCTAAAGAGTATCACGCCAACGCCATTACACTCCGTAGTGGCCGTGAATTGCTAATTCGTGCTGAACCAACAGAGAACACTGAGGACAGTGTCCTTCTAGAAGGGGAGGATGATTTGGTCGAAGAACAGACAGAAATCAGCACGAAAAAGCCAAAATCCGTGACACTCGACCAACACACTCGAGCACCACCTGCTCGAGTGTACGAAGATCAGCCTAGAAACACAACCGATATACAAAAAGACCCAAAGACGTTTGCTCCACCTCCTTTCAAACCACAGCTTCCTTTTCCGCAGAGATTCAAAAAGGATGTTGCAGACAAGTACAAAGCTCTCTTTGAAAAGCAGATGAGGGACGTTGAAGTGAAAATACCAATTCTAGACGCCTTTATGCTAATGCCCCCTTACCAGAAGTTTTTGAAAGAAGCAGTCAAGGACAGAACACAAGAAGTTGAAGGGATGGTTGTGTTAACTCACGAGGTCAGTGCTATTATACAAAGAAAGGTTGTGCCTAAGAAGCTCGATGATCCAGGAACATTCACAATTCCATGTTCGCTTGGACCTCTCACATTCAGGAGTTGCTTGTGTGATTTAGGGGCATCGATCAGCCTAATGCCTCTAACAGTCGCCAAACGATTAGGGTTCGATAGATACAAGTCTTGTAAGATATCTTTGGTACTGGCTGACAGATCGGTTAGGATTCCACATGGAATTCTAGAAGACTTACCAGTTCGGGTTGGAGGAGTAGAAATCCCCACGAATTTCGTTGTTCTAGATATGGGAGAAGAACCAAAGGACCCTTTGCTGTTTGGAAGGCCCTTCTTAGCCACTGCAGGAGCTGTGATCAATGTGCCAAAAGGAGAAATCGAACTCAACCTTGGGAAAGATTTCAAGATGACTTTCAGCATCAGTGACATAATGAAAAAACCGACCATTGAGGGTCAACTGTTCGTGGTACAAGAAATAAATGATCTTTCAAAGGACCTGTTTGGAGAATTGATGGAGAAAGACCACCTTGGTACTGCTTTGATAAAAGACGGTTGTGATGGATACATATACGAAGAAACTGAGGTCTACAAAAGCCTGTTGGACTCTTGCAAATCACTAAAAGGTGAAAAACAGTTCGAAACTTTACACTCGACCTCAACACTCGAGCACACCAAGCTCGAGCATTCCGATTTAGCCTCTGGGAATCAACACTCGACCATAACACTCGACCACACTAAGGTCGAGTGTCCGCTCGATGATGACTGGTCGGAGCTCAAATCGCCGAAAGTGGAACTCAAACCACTCCCCTCCGGGCTCAGGTACGCATTTCTTGGATCTAACTCTACTTATCCAGTAATAGTAAATAATGCATTGAGTGATGATGAGTTAAACATGTTGCTTTCTGAATTAAGACGGTTTAGGAAAGCCTTAGGATACTCACTGTCTGACATTAGAGGGATCTCTCCCGATTTATGAACACACAGAATTCACCTTGAAAATGAATCTTATTCTAGCAGGGAACCTCAAAGGAGATTGAATCCGAATTTAAAGGAGGTCGTTAAGAAAGAAATTTTAAAACTGTTAGATGCTGATATAATATATCCTATTTCTGATAGTAAATGGGTGTCTCCTGTGCATTGTGTGCCTAAAAAGGGAGGGGTCACTGTCATTAGAAACGAAAATGATGACTTGATTTCAACTAGAACCATTACAGGACATAGAATGTGCATTGATTTTAGGAAATTGAATTCTGCATCTAGAAAAGATCATTATCCTTTGCCATTCATAGACCAAATGCTTGAAAGGTTGGCTAATCATTCATATTATTGTTTCCTTGATGGATATAGTGGATTTTTCCAAATCCCTATACATCCAAATGATCAGGAAAAAACAACCTTTACTTGCCCTTATGGTACATTTGCATATAGGAGAATGCCATTTGGTCTTTGTAATGCACCTGCTACTTTTCAACGTTGCATGACTTCTATATTTTCGGATCTGATTGAGGAGATGGTCGAAGTGTTCATGGACGATTTCTCTGTCTATGGTTCTTCCTTCTCCTCTTGTTTGTCAAACTTGTGCAGGGTTCTATCTAGGTGCGTTGAGACGGATTTAGTGCATAATTGGGAGAAATGCCACTTTATGGTAAAAGAAGGGATCGTTTTAGGTCATAAGATTTCTGAAAGGGGCATTGAAGTCGACAAAGCCAAGATAGAGGTTATGGTTCAGTTACAACCACCGAAAAATGTCAAGGACATTAGGAGTTTCTTGGGACATGCAGGATTCTATAGGCGGTTCATCAAAGACTTTTCGAAAACTGCTAGACCTTTGACGCGTCTCCTTTGTAAAGAGGCGGATTTCGTCTTTGACGAGGAATGCCTCAAGGCTTTTCTCGAACTTAAAAACGCCTTGATAACAGCACCAATAGTTCAAGCACCCGATTGGAATCTCCCTTTTGAGATAATGTGTGATGCTAGTGACTATGCTGTTGGAGCAGTTCTGGGACAGAAGATAGACAAGAAACTGAATGTGATCTACTATGCTAGTAGAACACTAGACGAAGCCCAGGTGAAATACGCCACCACGGAGAAGGAATTGCTTGCAGTTGTGTTCGCCTTTGAGAAATTCCGGTCCTATCTAGTTGGATCAAAAGTTGTTGTACATACTGATCATGCAGCTCTAAGATACTTGATGAAAAAGAAGGATGCTAAGCCTAGACTGCTTAGATGGATTTTGTTGCTACAAGAATTCGACATGGAGATAGTCGATAAACCAGGGGTTGAAAACGGTGTTGCTGATCACTAATCAAGAATACAGGTTGAAGAAACCCTTCCAATGAATGATTCTATGCCTGAAGAGCAGCTGTTGAGTTTTGCCACCGAACACTCGACCGTGACACTCGAGCACCACCTGCTCGAGTGTCAAACCCACAGACAAAGAAGGCGTTTTTCGATCGGATCGAAGTTTATGGGAACATATTTACCATGGTATGCCGATTTAGTAAACTATTTGGTCGGAGGAGAGCTGCCTAAAACCTTGAATTATCATCAAAGGAAGAAATTTTTTAGGGATGTAAGGCAGTATTTTTGGGACGAGCCTTATCTATACAAGCAAGGATCTGATGGACTATTCAGAAAATGTGTATCAGAAGAGGAAGTCAATGGAATTTTGGAACATTGTCATGGATCTACTTATGGAGGACACTTTGCTGCATTCAAAACAGCACAGAAAATCCTTCAATCCGGGTTATGGTGTCCATCGATTTTTAAAGACTGCCAAGAGTTCATATCCAGATGTGATTGCTGCCAAAGAATGGGCAGTATAAGCAAGAGGAATGAGATGCCGCAGAATCCGATCTTGGAGATAGAAGTGTTTGACTGTTGGGGAATCGATTTCATGGGACCATTTAAGCCTCCTTCCTTAGGAAACAGTTACATTTTGGTTGTTGTGGATTATGTCTCTAAATGGGTAGAAGCTATTGCAGCTCCTACAAACGATGCAAAGGTGGTACTTAAACTCTTCAAACACATTATATTTCCCAGATTTGGTGTGCCAAGAGTTGTGATTAGCGATGGAGGATCCCATTTTGTCAACAAGGTTTTCGAAAATTTGCTTAAGAAACATGGGGTTAAACACAAAGTGGCAACTCCTTATCATCCTCAAACCAGCGGACAAGTTGAAGTCTCTAATAGACAAATCAAATCGATTTTGATGAAGATAGTTGGGCTGTCAAAACGTGATTGGGCCGCCAAATTGGATGATACTCTTTGGGCCTATAGGACTGCTTTCAAAACACCTATTGGCCGCACACCTTTTCAATTACTCTATGGAAAATCATGCCATTTACCAGTTGAGATAGAGTACAAATCGATTTGGGCAACCAAACTCTTGAATTTCGATATCAAGACAGCACAAGAGAAGAGGCAGATGGACTTACATGAACTCGAAGAAATCAGACTCGAAGCATATGACAGCTCAAAAGCATACAAGGATCGAACAAAAGCAGCTCATGACAAAAAGATCCAGCGGAAAACAATCAAAGTTGGTGATCAAGTGCTACTCTTTAACTCAAGACTCAATCTATTTCCAGGAAAGCTACGATCGAAGTGGTCTGGACCGTTCAAAGTATTACAAGTTTTACCTTATGGAGCAGTCACTTTAGCCAATAGCAATGGAGAAGGATTCACTGTAAACGGTCATAGAGTAAAGCCTTACTTGGCAAAAAGCACGATTCCCGAGGGAACTTCGGTTCTGCTCGATTAACCACCTCCTCTCCAATAAAAAGGAGGAAAGTCGAGCTTGAGACTATAAACAAGCGCAGTTGGGAGGCAATCCCAAAGGTATCCTCTGTATATACATTCAATTTCTTTCTTTTCACATATTTACTTACAAATTTGCTATTTTATCATTTTTTCATACATCTATTTCGACTTACATGCACTTGGAAGGTTTTTTTGGGTCTCTTTTGCAGGAAAATGGGGCCCACATGGGATAAGTAGGGTCAAAACCGACAAGATGGGACAACACTCGACCACGCCTGGTCGAGTGTCCCACTCGAGCATCAGCCAGCTTTTGGCAGACTGACACTCGACCAAACCTGCTCGAGTGTCAGGCTCGAGCGTCCCGCCTTCATGCCTATTCACATACCTCCAAGCCTATAACTGCCAAAAGCTGAGAAAGGGGAGACATTTACTCCGAAAAATGGGTTAAATCTTTCTTTAATGCAATATCTTTTCCATTTAATTCAAAAAGATTTGATTTAATCCAAGTTCAAATTTTGAATTTGAAAAGGCTCCCCCTTGTTTTTCTCCTCTATAAAAGGAGGAGGAGCCTCTCTCCTTCCATTCACACAAAATACATTCTCTCTCTAACATTTCTCTCTAGTTGTTCTCTCTTTTACAGAAGCAAATCGTCCCTCTTTTTGTTCATCCACTACACTCGATCACCTCTGCTCGAGTGTCTTGTTCGAGTGTCCGAAAACTTACTCTTCCTCCGACCTACTTTCATCATGACAGACGGAAAATCCAACAAAGCCAACCTCCTCCGCCTCAGAGCCAAAAATAATGCTCGATCAAGAAGCAATCCTTCCCAAGGAGAGTCTTCCATGGCCGCAAGCAGACCCGGCAGAAAAGAGAAGAGGAGGATGGAAGTGCAGTCTGAGAATGAGTCGGAAGAAAGAGGAGAATACATGGATGAAGACGAATTGGACCCAGACCTTGCTGCTGAAACACTCCGTGAAGATGGATATGGTGAAAGAGAGGCGGCAGAAGCAAGAGAGATAATTCTTGCCGGAAAAAGAGAGAAAGAGATGAAGGAGAGGCATAATTCGGCAAGGGCACTAAGTGATCTGCGGAGGATGGATTTTTTAGGTACCCGCTATCCATGCAAGGAAGCGCTAACCGCAATGGGGATAACAAGAGATGTGGATCTCATGTTGCAAAATTGTGGGCTGTCCACATTTGTGCAATATCCACAAAGAGCTTACAAAGAAGAGACTCTTCAGTTTTTAGCAACGGTTCAAATCGTTCTATACGATGCTGAAAACAAGAATCTCCAAGAAAAGCAAGGTGGCGGTTACATCTTCTTTGCAATAAAAGGAAGGGACTATCGAATGACATTTAAAGCACTTAGGGACCTCTTCGAGTTCCCGAAGGCCGAGTCCGAAAATTATGGACCCGATTTCGATAGAGCTGAGTTGGATGATGTGTGGAGGTCGATTGCATCAACAAGGAGCAGATTCTCATCCTCCCGATCTAAGGCATCACTGATCCGAAACCCGGCGTTGAGGTATTTTCGAACAATCCTAGCAAATACATTTTTCTCACGTTTTACTACTGGAACCATTAACCTAGGAGAAATGGAGATGTTGGTGACTGCTCTTAAAGACATTGTTGGTCAAAAGAGTGACGGATCCCCGATTATTGGAGATCGAAACAATGCTGGATTAACAATCCAGTTTGCCAACCAATTAGTCACATACCGAGATTGGGCAAGGGATAACAAAACTGGAGAACGTGATGGAAAGATCACAATTGGCGGACTTATCACATGCATTCTGGAAAGGTGCAATGTGCCAATCGATGAGACACAATGGGCTGACCCTCGGTTCATGAACATCGATCATTTAAGGAGGAGTCAATTCTTGGCCACAATGGAAGTTCGAGGTAAGCTCCTTTACTCTTTCCATCATTTACTTAGACCAAACGCTTTTCTGCTCTTGCCAAACAGGGAGTACACGACAATAAGAATGGGGCGAAACACGGATTTCAACCCACCTCTAGAAGCCTTGTACGACCCCAATGAACCTCAGCAGAGTTCATCACCAACAAACAGCGATGAGGTGGATCCCGAGGCATATTGTTTTGAAGAATACACGATGCCACCTCGTCAAGGAGAACCAATCCGAGAAGCACACAAGCACATAGGCTTGTTGCAGAAAATGAACAAATGGTTGATGAAAAAGGTGAAGAAGCTGACTGCTAGCGACGAAGCTAGAAGGCAGGAAAACGATGATCTAAGTAGAAGAGTTGCAGCTCTAGAAAGGAACAGCGGACCACAACCACCGCCACCAACTATTCGCCCAAGAAGAGCCTCCATATCCACAGATCGTGAAAGGCAACAACAACCAGCACCAGCTAGACGCTCCTCAGCTAACCCAGCAGCCTTCTCATACAGAAGACCATTTGATGCAGCAGGAGCAAGCTCGAGCCAACCGCTCGAGCACCAATCAGTCGAGCATTCCGAACACTCGACGGACACGCTCGAGCAAGCTGAGCTCGAGTGTCAAAGGCATAATGACTACTACATGGAGCTCATGCGAAATGTGGCATCCGATTACTAGAATCATTAAGAGGTACCAAAACCCCTTCCTTTCATTATAAATACCATTGCATATTTTTCAATTGACTTGCTTTTACATTTCTTTTACTTAGCTTGCTTTTGCATATTTTTCACTTGACTTGCTGGTCTAGGATCCTCTTTCGGACTTTTATACACACAAGGGACTGTGTGATTTAAGTTTGGGGGAGGGTTCTAGAGGATATTTGACTCTGTTTTCTGTGATTCTTAGTTTTTATTCTTGCATTTGATCATATTGCATCACATCTAAGGCATAGAAAAACCAAAAAAATTGAAAAAATCGAAAATGCATAAGTCAAAAACAGAGTGTTCATGTAGTTGCATTGCATTCATATAGGATTGAGTCTAGAGTTTCGGGAATCATCTTGCTAGATAGGTAGACTTGCTAGGTTGATTGGCTAGTAACCATAGTGAACTCTTAGACTTGCGTTTTTCCCTCTTGAACACTGATAGGTAGATCATTAACCTTTGAAACCAATACTTAGGTTGTGTCTCGAAAAGAACCTGATTTGTTACCTCATAATCGAATTTTATTTTCCAAATTAGGGGCTTGAGATACATTGCATAAGATCGTTCCTTAGGTTCAGCTAGCTAAGTAAAAAGAAAAGCATAAGGTGAATATAGAATCATCCTTCTCAAAACTCGGCTCAAAATATATGGTCTAAGATGAACGGGGATTGTGCGTAAACCCGTACCTTCTTGTGTTCATCAATAAAACCATTTCGATATCGCCTAAAATGAACCGGGACTGTGCGTAAACCCGTACTTTTTCGCGTCTCATTGATAAAGCTAATACATCGATGCCTAAGGTGAACCGGGACTGTGCGTAAACCCGTACTTTTTCGTGCTTCATTGATAAGCTAAAGCCAATAAAAACGAGTAAAGAGTTGAGAAGTGATCGAAAATGCTTAAACCATTAGTGACTAGCTGAATTTGAGGAAGTTGAATCCCAAAGTCTTTGATTAATATCCCCTTTTGCGGACTGCACTTGAAAGAAATAGGTTTCGAATCTGAATTTCTTAAGAGACCAACTAAGTGTTAGGGAATAATCGGTCTTGATGCTAAGCCTTGATGAAAGTAAATTGTGGTTCTTACAAAAGAATGAGGTTTCACTTGTGGGTTACAGTTTTTCGATTTTGGCAAGTCATTTGTTTAAGTAAGATGTTCCTATTGTTAGCAACTTCTCTTCCTTCTTAGCTCGATGCACATTTGCTTGAGGGCAAGCAAAGACTAAGTTTGGGGGAGTTGATGTGTCTGCATTTTACCACATTTTAGGACCATTATTTAGCATGTTTTGCATTCCTACTTGCATTATTATCATTGTTTTAGGTTCCTTTTAGCATAATTTGCATTATTAGTATCGGGCATTGCATACATTGCATAAAAGGGACTTTTAGGTACTTTTTGGAGCTTATCACGAAGTATTTCGGAGTACAAGAAGACCAATGAGGAATCGACTGGTCTAAGGTTGAAGTTCAAGATGCAAACTAGAAGATTTGTCACTCGAGTCTCCGAAACTCGAGCATGACACTCAACCATCACTTGGTCGAGTGCCTTTACGGACCAGAACCGAGACTTTAGACGAAGATTGAATCTTTGGGCTTCTCTGCGAAAAAGGCCCATCAAAAGCCCCTTTGTGCAAGCCCAATTATCTTTTAGTTCTTTTCTATTTTTCTTTCTTAGGGAAATTTCCTTTTAACTTTTAAAAGGAAATTCCCATTTTTCTTTCAAGGGAATTTTTCCCTTTTTCTCTTTAAGTATTTTTCCTTTTTCTTTAAGATCTTTTGATCTATAAATTGTACTAGAATTTCTACTTTCAAAAGACAATCTTTTCCAGCAAAAATTTCGAGTTCTTTCTTTTAGCAATTTACGATTTTAAGTTTTAAGTTTTATGCAATTAGATTTCGATTTTAAGTCTTTATTTTATTTCATGAATTCTGAGTAAGTTAGTCTAGGGTTCTTGAGGAAAGGGTGAGATTAGGGGAAAACTTAGGGATTTCTAGATTTGTCTATGTTTAAATAAATTCTTAGATCTCTTTAGTTTAAGTGTTCTTAATGCTTGTTTCTTTCTGATCAATTGAAATTCGATCTCTTGGTGAATCCCCCCCGAGAGGCGTTTGGGGAATCACTTGAACATGCTTAAATTAAGATAGCATCTTCCTAGCTCAAGAGATTGATTGTCTAGGGTGTTATTAGGCTTTGTAAGGTCCATACTTAAGGCCTATTAAATTTCCAATCGTTGGGCGAGAGCCAAGTCAGGTTGTCTTTTAGGAGAGGTCCCATTGCGCGAGAGCGAATGTGATTACTTTGTGATTCCTTGCTTAGAGGTCATCTAAATAGGTTGATAGATAAGTCTAGAACCCCTAGGAATACCCTAATCATTGATCCTAATCCTCGAGAACCCGTTTTTCCTCTATTGAATTTTCGTGATTTTAATACTCTGCTTTAGGTTGAGATTTCGTGTTACACTTTATCATTAGTTTTATTATTACTTTACTTATTAATGCTCTGTTTTTACATTCCAATACTCTGTTTCGTTGTTAGCATTTTATTTCATTGTCACCTAGGATAGATAAACCACTCACTAAAACCGAATTTGGCTTAGATTAGAATAAGTAGATTATATCTTGATTGCTAGTTACTCTCCCAGTGGATTGAAACCATACTGTACTGCAATTGATTAAATAGACAGTTTGGTATTTGAGAAAACACCGCGAAAAACTTGTTTATCAGCTTCCCATAGGTAATGTACTCCCCAGTTCGACCGATGAGATGAAAAGATTCTTGAAACTGTTTAGTTTTGAGTACGACATGATTCATGGTTGTAAGAGCGACTATATCTTATTATGGAAGCAATATGAAGATATGGAAAGCATAGTGGTGGGGAAAATAAGGAGATTCCAGCTACGGTGTTAAAAAGAATAGCATAAGAGGTTCATATAGTGCAATGCGACATATGGTGGATTCAATAACTTGGGCCAATGTGAATCATAAATGGCCTGAGTTTTAAGCTGAACCAAGAAACCTCAAATTAGGTCTTTCCACATATGGGATTAATTCTTTCTCTATTCAAAATATGAAGTATTCTACATGGCTGGTGTTATTGGTTAACTATAAAATGCATCCAACCAAATGTATGAAGGTAGAGAACTCTTGATCCATAGTCCAACTGCACCAAGCAACAACATGGATGTCTACCTCGCACCATTGTATGTGGTGTATTACTCTTTTTTGAATGATCACTTTTTACTTAAACCAATTTTGTCGTAGAGTATTAGTGACTATCCAGGATTAGGGACATTAACTGGGTGTAAGGTCAAAGGCAAACAAGCATGTACTGTGTGTGGAAAATATATACTTTTTAAATGATTGAAGTTCACACAGAAGCATGTGTATCTAAGAAACATAATGAGGCTCAGACATGAACATCCTTATATAAGAAAATATAAATGGTTTGACAACACTGTGGAAAAACTGAAAGCAAATAGAATTCAAACATGAGCAGAAATATTCGAGGCACTTAAACACTTTAAAAATGATTTTTGGAAGTCATTACCGCAGAAAAAAATGCATAGGAAATAGAAAACCTTTGTGTGATGATGAGGTTATTTAAGAAGATGAGTATGAAGAGGATAATGATAACATGAGATGGAAGAAAATGTCCAATCTCTTTGATTTTTCCTACAGAAAGGTAATCACTTTTTATATAAAAGTCACTTTAAGTACTCTCATTTGTTATATTTTTATTTCCTTCTTAACTAAGTGTTTAACTTGTGTGTGATGTTAGGCAAGTGATTAGCCAAGTGATGATTTGAGATATGACTTTGATCAGCTATTGAACTCATTTCATGACATGCTTCCCATAGGTAATGTACTCCCCAGTTCGACCGATGAGATGAAAAGATTCTTGAAACTGTTTAGTTTTGAGTACGACATGATTCATGGTTGTAAGAGCGACTATATCTTATTATGGAAGCAATATGAAGATATGGAAAGCATAGTGGTGGGGAAAATAAGGAGATTCCAGCTACGGTGTTAAAAAGAATAGCATAAGAGGTTCATATAGTGCAATGCGACATATGGTGGATTCAATAACTTGGGCCAATGTGAATCATAAATGGCCTGAGTTTTAAGCTGAACCAAGAAACCTCAAATTAGGTCTTTCCACATATGGGATTAATTCTTTCTCTATTCAAAATATGAAGTATTATACATGGCTGGTGTTATTGGTTAACTATAAAATGCGTCCAACCAAATGTATGAAGGTAGAGAACTCTTGATCCATAGTCCAACTGCACCAAGCAACAACATGGATGTCTACCTCGCACCATTGTATGTGGTGTATTACTCTTTTTTGAATGATCACTTTTTACTTAAACCAATTTTGTCGTAGAGTATTAGTGACTATCCAGGATTAGGGACATTAACTGGGTGTAAGGTCAAAGGCAAACATCCTTAAATAAGAAAAAATATATGGTTTGACAACACTGTGGAAAAACTGAAAGCAAATAGAATTCAAACAGGAGTAGAAATATTTTAGGCACTTAAACACTTTAAAAATGATTTTTGGAAGTCATTACCGCAGAAAAAAATGCATGGGAAATAGAAAACCTTTGTGTGATGATGAGGTTATTTAAGAAGATGAGTATGAAGAAGATAATGATAACATGAGATGGAAGAAAATGTCCAATCTCTTTGATTTTTCCTACAGGAAGGTAATCACTTTTTATATAAAAGTCACTTTAAGTACTCTCATTTGTTATATTTTTATTTCCTTCTTAACTAAGTGTTTAACTTGTGTGTGATGTTAGGCAAGTGATTAGCCAAGTGATGATTCGAGATATGACTTTGATCAGCTATTGAACTCATTTCATGATATGCTTCCCATAGGTAATGTACTCCCCAGTTCTACCGATGAGATGAAAAGATTCTTGAAACTGTTTAGTTTTGAGTACGACATGATTCATGGTTGTAAGAGCGACTATATCTTATTATGGAAGCAATATGAAGATATGGAAAGCATAGTGGTGGGGAAAATAAGGAGATTCCAGCTACGGTTTTAAAAAGAATAGCATAAGAGGTTCATATAGTGCAATGCGACATATGGTGGATTCAATAACTTGGGCCAATGTGAATCATAAATGGCCTGAGTTTTAAGCTGAACCAAGAAACCTCAAATTAGGTCTTTCCACATATGGGATTAATTCTTTCTCTATTCAAAATATGAAGTATTATACATGGCTGGTGTTATTGGTTAACTATAAAATGCATCCAACCAAATGTATGAAGGTAGAGAACTCTTGATCCATAGTCCAACTGCACCAAGCAACAACATGGATGTCTACCTCGCACCATTGAATGATCACTTTTTACTTAAACCAATTTTGTCATAGAGTATTAGTGACTATCCAGGATTAGGGACATTAACTGGGTGTAAGGTCAAAGGCAAACAAGCATGTACTGTGTGTGGAAAAGATATACTTTTTAAATGATTGAAGTTCACACAGAAGCATGTGTATCTAAGAAACATAATGAGGCTCAGACATGAACATCCTTATATAAGAAAATATAAATGGTTTGACAACACTGTGGAAAAACTGAAAGCAAATAGAATTCAAACATGAGCAGAAATATTCGAGGCACTTAAACACTTTAAAAATGATTTTTGGAAGTCATTACCGCAGAAAAAAATGCATGGGAAATAGAAAACCTTTGTGTGATGATGAGGTTATTTAAGAAGATGAGTATGAAGAGGATAATGATAACATGAGATGGAAGAAAATGTCCAATCTCTTTGATTTTTCCTACAGAAAGGTAATCACTTTTTATATAAAAGTCACTTTAAGTACTCTCATTTGTTATATTTTTATTTCCTTCTTAACTAAGTGTTTAACTTGTGTGTGATGTTAGGCAAGTGATTAGT
Source organism: Lepidium sativum (assembly GCA_023374145.1). Taxonomy (NCBI): domain Eukaryota; kingdom Viridiplantae; phylum Streptophyta; class Magnoliopsida; order Brassicales; family Brassicaceae; genus Lepidium; species Lepidium sativum. Next base: position 36,811 of record JAKUCM010006075.1, read on the forward strand.
GATGTGTCTGCATTTTACCACATTTTAGGGCCATTATTTAGCATGTTTTGCATTCATACTTGCATTATTATCATAGTTTTAGGTTCTTTTAGGCATAATTTGCATACTTAGTGTTGGGCATTGCACACATTGCATAAAGGGTATTTTTAGGCACTTTTTGGAGCATTTCATGAAGAATTTCGGACTACAAGAAGACCAATGGAAAATCGGCTGGCCTAAAGTTGAAGTTCAGGATGTGATCTAGAAGATTTGGCATATACCAATGACACTCGAGCATGACACTCGACCACACTTGGTCGAGTGGATTTTCGGACCAGAACTAAGACTTTAGACGAAGATTGACTTCTTGGGCTTCTCTGCGAAAAAGGCTCATCAAGACCCATTTGTGCAAGCCCAACAACTATTTTAGACTTTTTCTATTTTCTTTCTTAAGGAAATTTCCTTTTCACTTTTTAAAGGAGTTTCCCATTTTTCTTTCTAGGGAATTTTCCCTTTTTCTCTTTAAGTATTTTTCCTTTTTCTTTAAGATCTTTTGATCTATAAATTGTACTAGAATTTCTACTTTCAATGTACAATATTTTCTAGCAATTTTCGAGTCTCATATTTTTACTAAGGCATTTACGATTTTTAGCTTTAAGTTTTATGCAATTAGATTTCGATTTTAAGTCTTTATTTTATTTCATGAATTCTGAGTAAGTTAGTCTAGGGTTCTTGAGGAAAGGGTGAGATTAGGGGAAAACTTAGGGATTTCTAGATTTGTCTATGTTTAAATAAGGTCTTAGATCTCTTTAGTTTAAGTGTTCTTAATGCTTGTTTCTTTCTGATCAATTGAAATTCGATCTCTTGGTGAATCCCCCCCGAGAGGCGTTTGGGGAATCACTTGAACATGCTTAAATTAAGATAGCATCTTCCTAGCTCAAGAGATTGATTGTCTAGGGTGTTATTAGGCTTTGTAAGGTCCATACTTAAGGCCTCTTGAATTTCCAATCGTTGGGCGAGAGTCAAGTCAGGTTGTCTTTTAGGAGAGGTCCCATTGCGCGAGAGCGAATGTGATTACTTTGTGATTCCTTGCTTAGAGGTCATCTAAATAGGTTGATAGATAAGTCTAGAACCCCTAGGAATACCCTAATCATTGATCCTAATCCTCGAGAACCCGTTTTTCCTCTATTGAATTTTCGTGATTTTAATACTCTGCTTTAGGTTGAGATTTCGTGTTGCACTTTATCATTAGTTTCACTATTGCTTTACTTTTAATGCTCTGTTTTTACATTCTAATACTTTGTTTCATTTTTAGCATTTTGTTTTAAGATTTCGTTGTCACTTAGGATAGATAACCACTCGCTAAAACTGAATCATTCTTAGATTAGAATAAGTAGATTACATCTTGATTGCTAGTTACTCTCTCAGTGGATTGACACCATACTGTACTGCAATTGATTACATAAACAGTTTGGTATTTGAGAAAACACCGTAAAAACTTGTTTATCAAATTGGCGCCGTTGCCAACTGGGAATAGTTAGCTACAATTAGGAAAATCACTTTTCTGAGACTAAGTTTTACTATATTATTATTCTAAACTCGTTTCTGGTTTCTGTTTGCTTTCAGGTACACTCGATCAACAAGCTCGACCAACACAACCCGAGCTCGTTGGTCCTTCTTCTGTTTCCAGAGAGCTCGAGCAGACCCCAGAAACACTCGATCATTACACTCGAGCAACACCCGCTCGAGTGTTATTTCCGACAACACAAATCACTTGCATGAATACCAGATCCCGTGGTAGTGAAGACCTCATTCCATACTCTGACAGAATAGACCGTCTGCCTCGTGAATACTTGCGAGAACAACGGAACAGATTGAACGAAGAATACAGGGATCGGGTGAACATGGAAGAACAAGTACAAGCTACTGAACTAGGAACTCGTCCTAGGAGAGTTAGACACATTGGCGCCGGTGATGCTCCCAGTATCCACACTCAACGCCATGGAATTGTCCCACCAGCCATCGCCAACAATAACTTTGAGATTAAGAGTGGAATGATCTCCATGGTCCAGAACAGTAAATTTCATGGTTTACCTTCTGAGGACCCACTAGATCATCTAGATGAATTTGAAAGACTAACCAGTCTGACAAAAATAAATGGGGTTAGTGAGGATGCTCTGAAATTGCGATTGTTTCCTTTCTCTCTTGGAGACAAAGCACATCTATGGGAAAAACACTTGCCACAAGGTTCTATCATATCTTGGGATGCCTGCAAACAAGCGTTTCTAGGCAAATTCTTTTCCAATTCCAGAACTGCGAAACTTCGCAATTCCATCTCTGGTTTCAAGCAAAACCATTCCGAAACATTCTCTGAGGCTTGGGAACGATTCAAGATGTACCAATCACAATGTCCTCATCATGGTTTCGCTACTGAGTCTCTTCTCAGCACTCTCTACAGAGGCGTTATTCCCAAGATCCGAATGTTGCTAGACACAGCAAGCAATGGGAATTTTCTGAATAAGGATGTTGATGATGGATGGGAATTAGTGGAGAATTTAGCTCAAGCAGATGGCCAATACAGTGAAGACTATGATCGAACTCCTAGAGGCGTAACAGATTCAGATATGGTTAGTAGAAAGGAGCTCAAAGCCATACAAGACAAACTGGACAAGTTACTTTCAGCTCACCATAAGCAAGTACACCATGTCGGTGAATCAGAACGGGTTGAAGAAGACGATGATGATGTTGAAGAGGTCAATTTCGTACAAAACCAAAACAACAACTACAGACAATTCAACAGCTACAAAACCAACCCAAATCTCTCATACAAGAACACCAATGTGGCTAATCCCCAAGATCAGGTGTATCCACCAAAACCGCACCACCATCCTCAATCCCAACTCTTTGTCCCAAACCATCAATACCAGCAAACTCATCACCGCCCACCTACTGTACCACATGATTATGAATACCACAACACTGCCCAACCCCAACAAACCCCTGAGGTAATAGACATCTTGCAGCAAATCCTCAAAGGTCAGACAGCTACCGCCTCTGAAATAACCAGGAAATTTGCTGAGGTACACACTAAGATAGATGCTTCCCATAATGACCTCAATTGCAAGATTGAGACTCTTAATGCTCGCCTCAAGAATTTAGAGAACAAGCAAGCTTCCTCCTCTGCAGTTAAGACTATTGGGCAACTACCAGGAAAAGTCATTCAAAACTCCAAGGAATACACTGCCCAATCCATTACATTGAGGAGCAGAAAGGAGATCTCTCCACAAGTACGACATGATAAATTCACTGAGGACAGTGACATTCAAGTTGGGGGAGGACAGCCTTAGTCAGAAAAAGGCTGAAAATATCGAGAAAAAGCCTCAGAAAAGAACACTCGAGCAGGACGCTCGAGCTGGAACTGATCGAGCATTATGTTCAGAACCACACAATGAGACACTCGAGCAGGACACTCGAGCAAGGCTAGGTCGAGTGTCCCCTTACCAACCTCCAAAATATGATATTTTGCACGATATCCACAAGTCTTTTACCCTTCCTCCTTTTAAACCTCGACTACCCTTCCCACAAAGGTTTAAAAAGGACGTAATGATGAAGTACAAGGCTCTTTTTGACAAGCAAATAAAGGATGCTGAGGTAAAGATACCTATACTTGATGCTTTCATGCTAATGCCTCCTTATCAAAATTTTTTGAAAGATGCTGTGAAGGAAAGAACAAATGAGTTAGAGGGTATGGCAGTAGAGACTCATGAGTGCAATGACATCTTAGAGAGGATGATAGTTCAAGACAAGCTAGATGATCCTGGGACATTCACTTTACCATGCTCATTGGGTCATTTAACTTTCAGCAAATGTTTATGTGATCTTGGAGCTTCAATTAGCCTAATGCCATATGGTTTACTGGAAGATATACCTATAATGGTTGGTAGTGTTGAGGTTCCTACAGACTTTGTGGTGATTGATATGGATGAGGAACCACAAGATCCACTACTCCTTGGTAGACCATTTTTAGCCTCTGTTGGAGCTGTAATTGATGTGAGGAATGGAACAATTGAGCTAAACTTTGGTAAGGATCTCAATATGAAGTTTAACATTGACGATGCAGCTAGAAAACCTACTATTGGAGGACAAAGCTTCTCAATTGAGGGATTGGATAAGTTGGGCATTAAACCTCCTAAGCTTCCTCGACTTATATTGGCTAAGAGTGGTAAGGCTAGCGACTACTGCAGAAAAATTCCAATGTTTGAAGAGGTTGTTGATGGGATAAGCCTTCAGTCTTTGTTTGCTTGCAATGAGATCACGAATATGCCTTCTAAGGAATCATACAATTTACTAGAGTTGGATCTTGGGCCTGATATACTCTTGAGACCAATTGGTTTTGTGGATGGAGTAATGGAGTACAAGGTGAAGAGCAGCAAATATCCCAAACCATTTGCCAAAGTGAAGCAGCTTCTCTTTCCAACGAAGCCCAAATCAGATTGGTCAGGACCTTTCCACATTAAAAGCGTTATGCCTTGTGGATCCATCACCATGTTTAGCAAGAAAGGAGAGGAACTTCCAGAAAATGGGCAGAAAGTTAAGCTTTACATGGTTGATGAAACCATCTCAGAGGGGACCTCAATTCCTCTCTTTGAACCACTCCAGGTCTGATGGGTGTGGGAAGTCAAGCTTAGTGACTTAAAACAAGCTCACTTGGGAGAAAATCCCATGATATCCTTGTACATATTTTCTTTCTTGCAGTTTTTCTTTGTTTCTTTTGCTCTTTTCTTATGTTTCAGGTCAAGGGACGTGCACCACAAGGAATTTGGCACTAGAGCATAACACTCGAGCATGACACTCGAGCAAGGCTGCTCGAGTGTTCTAAAAACGAACCAGAAACTCCTTCATTTCATTCTCCAATTAGGTACGGAACCCCTTCCTTTCATTGTAAATACCATTGCATATTTTTCAATTGACTTGCTTTTACATTTCTTTTACTTGGCTTGCTTTTGCATATTTTTCACTTGACTTGCTGGTCTAGGATCCTCTTTCAGACTTTTATACACACAAGGGACTGTGTGATTTAAGTTTGGGGGAGGATTCTAGGGGACATTTGACTTTGTTTTCTGTCATTCTTAGTTTTTCTTGCATTTCATCATTTGCATTACATCTACGACATAGAAATACCAAAAACATTTTCAGTTAGCATAATTTTTTTCGATTGCATATCATCTAAGGCATAGAAAACCCATAAAAAATAGTGTTCATGTAGCTGCATCACATTCATATAAGATTGAGTCTAGAGTTTTGGGAATCATCTTGCTAATAATAGACAGTCTTGCTAGGTTGATTGGCTAGTAACCATAGTGAACTCTTGGACTTTCGTTTTTTTTGCCCCTCTTAAACACTGATTGGTAGATCATTGGCCTTAGAAACCTAAGCTTATGTTGTCTCGAAAGAACCAGATTTGTCTCCTCATAATTGAACTTTATTTTTACAAAATTAGGGGCTTGAGATACATTGCATAAGATCCTTCCTTAGGTTCAGCCAGTTAAGTAGAAAGAAAAGCATAAGATAAATATAGAATCATCCTTCTTACAACTCAGCTCAAACGATATGGTCTAAGATGAACGGGGACTGTGCGTAAACCCGTACCTTCTTGTGTTCATCAATGAAACCATTCTGATGTTGCCTAAGATGAACCGGGACTGTGCGTAAACCCGTACTTTTTCGTGTATCATTGATAAAGCTAATACATTGATGCCTAAGGTGAGTCGGGACTTGATAAACAGGTTTTTGCGGTGTTTTCTCAAATACCAAACTGTCTATTTAATCAATTGCAGTACAGTATGGTGTCAGTCCAATGGGAGAGTAACTAGCAATCAAGATATAATCTACTTATTCTAATCTAAGCCAGATTCGGTTTTAGCAGGTGGTTTATCTATCCTAGGTGACAATGAAATCTTTAAAACAAAATACTAAAAACGAAACAGAGTATTAGAATGTAAAAACGGAGCATTAAAAGTAAAGCAATAATGAGACTAATGATAAAGTGCAACACGAAATCTCAACCTAAAGCAGAGTATTAAAATCACGAAAATTCAGTAGAGGAAAAACGGGTTCTCGAGGATTAGGATCAATGATTAGGGTATTCCTAGGGGTTCTAGACTTATCTATCAACCTATTTAGATGACCTCTAAGCAAGGAATCACAAAGTAATCACATTCGCTCTCGCGCAATGGGATCTCTCCTAAAAGACAACCTGACTTGAATCTCGCCCAACGATTGGAAATTCAAGAGGCCATAAGTATGGACCTTACAAAGCCTAATAACACCCTAGACAATCAATCTCTTGAGCTAGGAAGATGCTATCTTAATTTAAGCATGTTCAAGTGATTCCCCTAACGCCTCTCGGGGGGGATTCACCAAGAGATCGAATTTCAATTGATCAGAAAGAAACAAGCATTAAGAACACTTAAACTAAAGAGATCTAAGACCTTTTTTAAACATAGACAAATCTAGAAATCCCTAAGTTTTCCCCTAATCTCACCCTTTCCTCAAGAACCCTAGACTAACTTACTCAGAATTCATGAAATAAAATAAAGACTTAAAATCGAAATCTAATTGCATAAAACTTAAAGCTAAAAAATCGTAAATGCCTTAGTAAAAATATGAGACTCGAAAATTGCTAGAAAATATTGTATATTGAAAGTAGAAATTCTAGTACAATTTATAGATCAAAAGATCTTAAAGAAAAAGGAAAAATACTTAAAGAGAAAAAGGGAAAAATTCCCTTGAAAGCAAAAATGGGAATTTCCTTTTAAAAGTTAAAAGGAAATTTCCCTAAGAAAGAAAAATAGAAAAGAACTAAAAGATAATTGGGCTTGCACAAAGGGGCTTTTGATGGGCCTTTTTCGCAGGGAAGCCCAAAGATTCAATCTTCGTCTAAAGTCTTGGTTCTGGTCCGTAAAGGCACTCGACCAAGTGATGGTCGAGTGTCATGCTCGAGTGTCGGAGACTCGAGTGACAAATCTTCTAGTTTGCATCTTGAACTTCAACCTTAGACCAGTCGATTCCTCATTGGTCTTCTTGTACTCTGATGTGTCTGCATTTTACCACATTTTAGGACCATTATTTAGCATGTTTTGCATTCATACTTGCATCATTATCATTGTTTTAGGTTCTTTTTAGCATAATTTGCATTATTAGTATCGGGCATTGCATACATTGCATAAAAGGGACTTTTAGGTACTTTTTGGAGCTTATCACGAAGTATTTCGGAGTACAAGAAGACCAATGAGGAATCGACTGGTCTAAGGTTGAAGTTCAAGATGCAAACTAGAAGATTTGTCACTCGAGTCTCCGACACTCGAGCATGACACTCGACCATCACTTGGTCGAGTGCCTTTACGGACCAGAACTGAGACTTTAGACGAAGATTAAATCTTTGGGCTTCTCTGCGAAAAAGGCCCATCAAAAGCCCCTTTGTGCAAGCCCAATTATCTTTTAGTTCTTTTCTATTTTTCTTTCTTAGGGAAATTTCCTTTTAACTTTTAAAAGGAAATTCCCATTTTTCTTTCAAGGGAATTTTTCCCTTTTTCTCTTTAAGTATTTTTTCCTTTTTCTTTAAGATCTTTTGATCTATAAATTGTACTAGAATTTCTACTTTCAATATACAATCTTTTCCAGCAAAATTTCGAGTTCTTTCTTTTAGCAATTTACGATTTTAAGTCTTAAGTTTATGCAATTGATTTTCGATTTTAAGTCTATGTTTTATTTCATGAATTCTGAGTAAGTTAGTCTAGGGTTCTTGAGGAAAGGGTGAGATTAGGGGAAAACTTAGGGATTTCTAGGTTTGTCTATGTTTAAATAAGGTCTTAGATCTCTTTAGTTTAAGTGTTCTTAATGCTTGTTTCTTTCTGATCAACTGAAATTCGATCTCTTGGTGAATCCCCCCCAAGAGGCGTTTGGGGAATCACTTGAACATGCTTAAATTAAGATAGCATCTTCCTAGCTCAAGAGATTGATTGTCTAGGGTGTTATTAGGCTTTGTAAGGTCCATACTTAAGGCCTCTTGAATTTCCAATCGTTGGGCGAGAGTCAAGTCAGGTTGTCTTTTAGGAGAGGTCCCATTGCGCGAGAGCGAATGTGATTACTTTGTGATTCCTTGCTTAGAGGTCATCTAAATAGGTTGATAGATAAGTCTAGAACCCCTAGGAATACCCTAATCATTGATCCTAATCCTCGAGAACCCGTTTTTCCCTTATTGAATTTTCGTGATTTTAATACTCTATTTTAGGTTGAGATTTCGTGTTGCACTTTATCAGTTTCATTATTGCTTTACTTTTAATGCTCTGTTTCATTTTTAGCATTTTTAAGATTTGATTATCACCTAGGATAGATCACCACTTGCTAAAACCGAATCTGGCTTAGATTAGAATAAGTAGATTATATCTTGATTGCTAGTTACTCTCCCAGTGGATTGACACCATACTGTACTGCAATTGATTACATAAACAGTTTGGTATTTGAGAAAACACCGTAAAAACATGTTTATCAAATTGGCGCCGTTGCCAACTGGGATTAGTTAACTCCAATTAGGAAAATCACTTTTCTGAGACTAAGTTTTATTATCCTATTATTCTAAAATCGTTTCTGGTTTTCTCTTTGTTTTCAGGTACACTCGATCAACAAGCTCGACCAACACAACTCGAGCTCGTTGATTTTTCTTCTGTATCCAGAAAGCTCTAGCAAAACCAAGAAACACTCGATCACTACACTCGAGCACCACCTG
>JAKUCM010006076.1:0-20649 GCA_023374145.1 Lepidium sativum
AGCCAACTCTACCACACTACAATCTAACTCTACCAAACATCAGACTAACTCTACTACACAGAACTAAACTCTACCAACGTCAGACTAACTCTATTACACTACAAGTCAAATCTACCACACTACAATCTAACTTTACCAAACGTCAGACTAACTCTACCAAACGTCAGATTAACTTTATTCCAACTGTACCACACTACAAGCTAACTCTACCACACTACAAGTCAACTCTACCAAACGTCAGACTAACTCTACTATATGGAATCCAACTCTACCACACTACAACATAACTCTACCACACTACAAGCCAACTCTACCACACTACAATCTAACTCTACCAAACGTCAGACTAACTCTACTACACAGAATCGAATTATACCCCACTACGACCTAACTCTACCAAATGTCATACTAACTCTACTACACTAAGTATATCTCTACTACACTAAGCCTAACTCTACTTCACCCTTACCCTCACAACTAATTACGGACTATATCACATTGACTCAGAGTGGGGAAGAACTCTACTTGACAAACATAGAAGAAGAAGATGAAGAACAAAAACCCAAATGTCGCGAAATCGACAAACTCAATGTCTACGTAAACCCTAAACCCAAATGCCCTCACCAAAAAGAAGAAAATGAGAAGAGGAAGAAGAAACTTACCTTTGATAAATAAACAACACGACAATGAAGACGACAAGTACGAAGAACAAGAAGAAAAAGAAGACAACGAGTATGAAAAACAATGAAGAACACGTTGAGTAAGACGACGAAGAAAAGAAAGAGAGGTTAACGATGACGGTTTACAGTATAGGTTTCTTTCTGTTTTCTTTTGTGAAATTAACTAGAGAAGAAAAAGAAAATAGAAGAAGAAAACAGTTTTTGTTTCAAAGGTGTAATCGTAATTACATCTTTGACGCTTTCTTTTTCTTGGATAAAAACTATTTTAATAATTACAGTATAGTTTTGTTCTATTCGAGCGATTCTTTCTTTTAACAATCATAAATTAGACGTAGCTCGCTGACTATTGGAAACGTTTTTGGTATCTCAACGGTTAAATATTAAAAGTAAAATAAAAGAATAAGTAGATAAATAAAGAAATGAAATGAAAGAAAAAAAATAAAAGAAAGAAAACGAGATTGGCGGTGGGTAGAGAGAAGAGAAGAAGAGAACAAAAGAAAAGGATACAGTTGGCTTTGGAATATTATGGTTTGTAATGCAACCAAAACACATAATTGATATGAAACTACACACACTCTCACACGCTTTTAATTATTACTAAGAGTGATCCAGCACCATTCCATTTTCTATGCTTGCTTCGTTGTAAAGCCGACCTTTACTTATCATCACCTTTTTTTATCAAAAGTTTTAATATTATATAAACAAATTGGGTCAATCTAATAAATATTTGGACCACATTAATTTTTAATATTAGTTAACTGTTTTTCCTTGCCGGAAGCAATTATGAGATTTAAAAAAGATTATCATCATCAATCATATCATATATATTGGTTGGTGTATATATTCTTCTACGGTTGCTGTGAATTTAATTTGCTCATACTTTGAATTGTTCTTGGTAAATACTTTGACCTATTCTTCTTAGGTTGAAAAAATCGTCGACGTTCAAATTACGGCATTATGAGCAAAAGCATTCACAATTCATTGGTACAGAGACCACAATTATGAGCCAGTGCAGAAGGGTTGTGGTCTTCAAGCTATTCCGTGTAATTGACACGTGAAAATTACTTGTAAAATGCTAGACATAGAGTGGTTAATCACAAAGATAACGTGGTTGGAGCCAAAAAAAGTTCATATCGCAAAGTACATATCCGTGTCAAGGGGGGTGTTGACGAAGATATCAATACAGGCCGTAGTACTGAATTGTAGTAAATGCAAATAACTAAATTGTACTTTCAAAGCTATAACAAAAATAGAAAGAGAGAGACATAGTGAACAATCAAGAATGGGGAACATTTAATGAAATTAGAAGAAAAAAAACTATGTTCCAAACCACACATATATGTAACCAAAACCAGCCAATAAATCACTCTCTCTTGCAACTTGCAATAGTCCCTACTTGACATTTCATACATCACCCATATTGTGCATACTTAATGCTTAAGTTCGTGTATTATATAATATGAATTTTGTTTGTATAGAAAATGTTATAAGTTTTCGTTTTTAACCCCATAAATGGGTAACATGTTCCTAGCTTGTCACTATGTATACCTAACTTATGCAATACAATTTAAAAAAAAAACCTTGATTTTTTGTGCTATTTTTTCCAACTCATGTAAAATACAACCCCTTAAATAGTTGAATTCGTGGATTTATAGTTTAACGTTGAACTTTCAGTTCGATTCCATTTTGGAAGAATGAGTTGCATTCAATAAGAGGACAGTACTGAAATCTGTTTCTGTGTCGAAAGAGATTGTACACAATCAGGAACTTCCTCTGTCATAAAAAAGTGTGTAGTCGATCATTTACATTATTTTTCAGTATAGGGCCTTGGTATCTTTGGGCTTTTATAGGCTTAAGAGTTGTCTAATAACTGTGTTTTGCTTTATTGTTTGCTTATTGATGTAAAAAAGTCTGGCAGACTCAGAAAAACAGATATTTCAGCTTAGCCAATACTAAAATTTAGAATTATTACAAAGGATTAGTATAAAGTAAAGATTATAATTACATTCTCAATGGAGTTCATTTGATGAGATCTGATTAATTTTGTATGTAATAGAAGAGTCTATGTTTGAGAGCATTAGACCTTGACATATCAGTTCATCATCTTAAGCGGTCTCATCATCATATTGTCCTCATGGTCCAATATCTGCAATGGTATATTCATTGAAAATGAATGATGAAATAATGATCGCAAGGATATTGAAGAAGTTATACGTACGTGACAATGGTAGACATAACCGGGTTCTTGGGTCGGGTCAAATGGGTAAGATGCGTTAGTATGGATATAAGCAAAGCGGACGAGTATCTTGGTCACATGTGTCGGCATCATCTTGAACACATTCTTCCAACCTCTTTCGTATGCAGTCACCACCGTCTTTTTGCCACGTGCGTATTTGCTGAGCTGGCATTTCACGGAATCGTTGTGTTTCGTCATACAATCTTTAAACTCCTCCAATCCCGCCTCTAGTAACGCTGTTTGCTCCATCACCTTGAAGAGTCCCAAATGAATGTGTAACGGATGATTATCCTCCGTCAAGTTTATCACTTCCCACACCTAATCAATTTTGTTTTACACTTCGTTGTTGAATTTTGCGTTATTAATTATAGACCAGACAGTTAATACCTCAGTGGTTCCTGATTTTGGAGTTTCTGTAACGGGTGCGTCGTAAGGCAAGCCGTTAACGTACAAATGAGTAGGCTCGTCGGAGTCGCTCACGTACTCATACATAGCAATGGAACGTGTGAGAACAGAGTTGGAGACATCAGCATCTGGATAATCAATAAGCTTCTTGGGAATTGTCGACGTGTCATCTTCTAATTCCTTCTTGATGATGAATTTCATGACCTTTCCATTTTCCTCGTTGACTGGATCACCTCCAGGGTAAGGATACGGTCCATCGTTGGCGAGAACCGCCGTTCTTGACCGTGATTTCGAGAAATCAATGACAACGTCTGCAATTTCTGACGGAGATAGGAGAATCCATTTGGTTGTCACCGGTTTTGATAAATACGCTGAATCGGAACCAACGACGATGAAATCAAGACCATTGGAGAAGAAAAATTTGAAGAATCTGGCATTGCTGGCGTTAATGATACGGAATCTGTATTTTCGACGTCGGACTGTTAATCGCGGCCACGCTTTTCCGTTCACGATGATCGCATCTCCGAAGTATTCTGGTTGCCATTGTGGGTGAATCGACGGATTGTTCCCGGTTGAATTCATGTAGATCGAACCGTCAATACGAAAGCTCCGGTCAAAAACAATCAATGGCCGGTCAAATTCGTTACCAGTAGGTAACTGGAGAGGAGATTCGAGAGTCTGGTGACGGAGAACATAGGCGCCTAACAAACCAGCGAGTAGGTTGACTCGGGTCAAACCCATGGCGTGGTCATGGTACCACATGTTACCAGGTTGTTGCTTGTTCTCATAATGCAACGTCGTTTTGGTCCACTTTGGTCCGGTTTCCCTAAAACCGGCCGTAAACCAAGCATCAGCATTTCCGTCACTGGCCGGCTCGTGGATTCCGCCGTGTAAGTGAACCACTGTGGGAATTCCACCATGTTTCGGGGTTGCGGGTGAGATTGTAGGGGTCCCAAGGAAGAATATGAGATGAAGGGAGGTGATTACGCCACGTCACATATGTGTCAATTCCATAGACGGCTTCGATCGTCGGACCAGGAACTGTTGCCCTGCTCCGCGATGTACCGTAGGCAAACACAGGCGTCGCTGGCAAATCTCTATGAAATTTCTGTATATGAAAACCCAATCATCAACTACAATATATGGGCCTGAAAATGGGCCGAAGCCCATTATGTCTCTTATCATCTAAAGTTTAAACGACTAGTAAGTGAGGACGAGAATAAATGCATTATTGCCGTGAACGAGTGAGATACGATAACTCTAACCAATTGACGAGAAGAATCTGATTCGATGGTTATCTCTGTAAAGTAAGATAAAATAGAATGAAGAAAAGAAGAATTACCCATTTGGTGAAGAACATGCCAATTTGAAGAGAAGTGGGTTTGAGAACGCCATGAACAGATTTGAAGCCATAGAGTCTAGGCATATCTGGAAGCTCATCAACGAACATCTCAAGCTTCCCCACTTGGAATAGTTGTTCATCGAGCTCCCCTAACGTGCCACCGAGCCACGTCAATGTTATAATGAGCACCATGGCTTTCTTTATCGTACTTCGACATAAGTCACACCACATAGATTCCATGTTTGAGTAATTTATTAAGTTTGGGAGAGAGAGGGAGATTAAGTTGCTGATCTTAAGGTTAGATCTTATATATAGGAGTCTATTCGTGTGTGTGTGTGTTTGAAAGAGCGTGGTAGTCTATGGTTCACAACATTGAGTCAGATCATGCAGTACAGCATTTTTACAATTGTATTATATCATTAGTCTAATTCTACTTTATTTTTATTTATTTTCAAATGGTTGCATGATGTGCAGATGGCATTTTCCTTTTTATTATTCAGTGACCTTTCTTTTCAATGTCTATAGTTTTTAGGCTTTTTTGTTTGTCTTTTTATTATCTTGTAAGATCTTTTCATTCACTTTTGCTACTTTTATACCAGATTTATTAAAGTATGCATTTAGTGATATTTGCATGTAATCTGCAAACCTTAATGACAATTGAGAACCTAATTTTATTCATCTTTATAGCTTACTTAGGTAGGTTGGTAGGTTGATTAGTACGTTTAACTGTGAGTCTTGTAATGAAGAATCGATCTTAAACTCCTTAACATGGTTGTCGGTTAGCGATCAGTTCTGTGTTTTGTAAGAGTCTAAATAAATTAAAACCTCATTTTCATAAAAATATGTAAATATAGATAATATGTTTGTGTGGGATTCACAGGTTTAAAAGCTAGTAAACGACGTCTATACAATTACAAACGCAATGGCGTCGAAAATCTAATAAAATACAAAAGAAAAACTTTTTGTGTGTTGAAAAGTTGCTATTATAATTAAAGCAACGTAGAGGTATGTGTCTAGGGCCACCTTATGACGTGCCAAACATAGATCAGATTGTTGCTTAAAACCTCAAAAAATTTAATCACACTAATTTTATTGTATGAACACGAGAGCTCAGGAATCACAGACGCCTGAGCAAAGCTACCTAATTACCTAAATACATAGTACTCCAAAAAGCCTTTGAAAATTAGATTTTCCACATTCCAACAAAAAAAAAAAGTTGATTACATGTAGATTTTATAACGACATATGAATTTATAATAACCACTTAATCATAAAATAATACATATATAAGGTATTAAGGGGGTCTCTCGATAATTCTGGAATCCATAAGATAATAAGATGACAAAAATAACAAAGGCAGTTATCTCACGGCTTGTGTTGAAAAAAAGTAGGGATTCAAGTGTGAATAGAATTTAAGATGGGTCCATTGTTCTAAACTTGATCTTTGTTATATCTAAGTGTCCATTTGGTAATCCATTATAATGAGCACCAACACTGCTCTTTTGTTGTAAGTCATTGCATCAAAACCAAATGTTTCTTGCTCTTTTATAATGCTAGTCTCTTGAGTTGCTATTAAATTCTATTGAACTACGAACTATTTGCAATTACATTAGTAACATAATCTCTTATTTATTTTTCATGTGGTTGGGGAGGGGATCTTGTGTACTTATTGACAATGTAAAGTGGGTCTGGTCTATTTGATCTGTGCAAGTACAACCCAAGCTGAACAACTTTCTTAAAGACCCAAAAATTATATGAAACTTACGCAGCCCAACTGTATTTATATGATTCCAACTAGAACTAGATCAAGTTTCCCCAGTTTCCAAGTAAATTAAGTTGCCAAAGAATTTAAGATCGGCTATTATGCTTACATATGTCTTACCGTAATTTTATTGTGAGTTTGAATAGAGGTGAGTATTTTTCTCGAACTGAGTTGAACAAAATCGAACTAACCAAACCGTCCTGAATCAGACCAAGTCTATATATGCACAATTCATCACTCAAGAAGAAAACTTGGTCAATCTTGTGGTACAGTTTATAAAGGAGTCTTGCAAAATCTTTGATGTAAGGCGAAAAAATTGGCTAATTCTTAAGTTTTTCATCATCTTACACTTCAGCACAATCAATTGCAAACTCAGCTTTTTGACTATTACGCAATAGTTATTTTATCTTTATATATTGCAATTTCTATTTATTTAATTTTTACTTTATATGTTTTTTTTTGTCAATGGCAAATTATATTAGATCACAACTGGCCGGTACAATAGCCAAATTCCTACATAATGTAGGCGGGAAGACTCGATCCAATGTCCAAGAGCCATTGCTACTTCATATGTTTTATTCTAATATAATAATTGATGTCTAAGGTTTTTGCACAAAAGTCGAAAAATCGTTTAATTTTTATCTTTTAAAATTTTGAATATTAATTTTATTCTAATTAATAATTATTTATTTTGGGACAGAGAATGTTGTATAAAAATGAAAACAAAGTATAATTTGATATAAATATTTCTTCCTAAAACATATATTATTTTGGGACAGAGAATTATTTCTTAAGTCATTTATGGTAAATATCATCTACACATGGTTTGAGAACAACATGAGAATCTGTTCAAGTCTTTTGGAACCAGACTTAAAACTAACCAACTAGAGATCAAAGCGAAACCAAACTGAAGACAAGCCAAACCAAAATATTTCCGTTTGAGCTCAACTAGACTTGTGTCAAACCAAATAACTCAAAACCGAACAGAATACAAATCAACAGCTGGCTAGTGATGTGGTAAGAACATGACTACAAAGCTACATCCTGGATTCCTGGTGATAAATCTCAAATTGCAAAAAAAAAAAAAAAATTGATTGGACATGCATGACTAGTTGAGATCGTACTTGGCTTGTCCAGTTTAAAAGAAGCATTATGTTGCATTAAATAAAAAAGGTGACGCATATAACGAGACACCTACCGAGACACAGCCAGCAGGTAGAATAACTTTTTAGTGGATTGAGAGAATATCGTTTCGAGAGATACACACAAACCACATTATGACAAAATTCAACCGCTTTAAACGCTCCTTTACAAATGTTTGCAAACGCATCAACCGCATTTCATCGATAACCAAGAGATTAACAAAAGATACGTCGATAACATACTATGATTTATGGCAACCAACACAGCTTCATGTCACTCCAATATGGTTTCAAGCCCCAGTGGATACAAAAAAGGGAAAGCCAAACACTATTAGACATTAACATGATAAAATATCAAACATTTCTAGGGTTTCCTTCCCAGAAGCAGAAAGATACCTTCCTTAACAAGCAACCACATTTTACATGATAATGCAGCTATTGTTATTGTGAGTGTCTTCGTCAATGGACATACTTGTTGGAGATGAATGCCTAGTTTGATGCCGCTGGTGCTCAGCTGAGTAAGGGCAATAAGGATAATAACTGTAGGGACTAGGAGTATAATTGAAATAATAACCATTGCTTGTTGCTGGAACGAAAGTTGATCTTTGGTAAATCATTTGCTGAGTCTGAGGATGATGATGCATCATTTGTCTATTCTGCATGTTCATTGCAAGATGATTGTTGTAGCCATTCATGTTCATCATCATGCCTCCATTAGCATTGTTTTGGTTGTGATTAGTGATCCCGTTGATGTTGTTTAATTGGGGTGTTTGAAGCTGTTGCGGAATCCCATTTGAGGGATGGTTCACAGCGTTTGTTGCGTTGTTAAATCCAGCGAGATCCATGAGAGCTCCAATCTCGTTGCTTTCAACACCAGAGTTCATTTTTCCGGCGTTTCTCATTCTCATAGCAGCCATTACTTGTTGAGTGTTCTGGTTTTGACAGTTCTGTTTTTGGTTGACTTTTTTCGGTGTAGTATTGACTCCATTGTTTCCATTGTTCATCGAAACTCCTCCACCGTTTTTCTTGGAGATAACGACGGTTTGTTGCTGCTGATTCGCCGGTTTCGGACACTGGACCTCTCCTTTTTCTTCCTCGCCGCCGTCTTCGTCCTCTTGTGTGACAAAGGCTGGACCTTTAGGGCCGTTTTTAGGCTTAAAGGCTTCAAGACCACTTTTGACCGAGCCTTGCTTTTGACCCTTTTGACCAACGTTCTTGGTGACGTCATTGGTCTTAGGCTCCGGAGACTGCTGGTTAGAGTTAGGGTTAGGAGACCAAAGCTCGGAGTGTTTTCCAGCTTTAAGGAGCTTTTGGATGAGTGTGGCTGACTCAACTGACCCTGAAATGGTCACCTTTTGATGCTCTGCTTCTATCTTCACGTGGCAAACTCCTGTTTTGGTCAACACCAGACAAAACCAAGATGAGTAAAGTAAAAAATGTATTGCATGTGTGAAATAAAGAGAGAGGAGAAACCTTCGGTCCTTTGAAGAAGTTTCTTGACTTTCTGGTTACAACCCTCGCAATGAATGTTGACTCTGAGGGAAAACGTCTGTGTTCCTCGACAGACAAAAAAAACCATTAACATATTGTTAAAGTAATTATCAAAAAGAAAGACTTGGAAGTGTGGAAAGTATATAAATTACCTGGATCTTTAGGAGCTTAAAGTCTTCACCTTTAGTCATGGCTTACGAAGAGAGATGAGTAAAGATTTTTGGATTTTTGATAACTTTTAAGAGAAGAAGCTCTCAGTTTTTAAAAGTAGGCAATTGAGTGGTGGCTTTGGGTGGAGAGACTTTTTATTGCTCTGGAACTTGAAACAATGTTGAGTGAGTGAGTGAGACTGACACTTAAGAGTAACAGCGACCTGACCAGTGACCACTTCTCTCTTTTTCCCTCATTAAATTCTGAATTTTTGGAGTTTAAATCGCATTCCAACAAACATCCAAGTCTTATTTCGAATTGTAGGTTATTATTATTTAAGGCATATTTTACATTTATTTTGGTACTTCCAGTTTTTGAATATAGAAGTATTCATATAACATAAATGAAATTAATAAAAAGAAAAGAAAATGTCAGGAGAAGGCATGCATGAAGAGTCGGGCCCAACGGTCTGTGTCTAGTCAGTGTTTATGGTTTGCCTTCTCCCACACTCTTCTCGAGCTTCTCCCTCTCTTTCCCCAACCTTTTCTTTTTTCTTCTTGTTTTTAATATAATTGTACCAGACATAATTAAGGTTCGATTATTCGTGATTTTTGCGAGACGGGACAAAATACGGTGCGATCTTAGTGCAGTTTTTAATAAGTACAG
Source organism: Lepidium sativum (assembly GCA_023374145.1). Taxonomy (NCBI): domain Eukaryota; kingdom Viridiplantae; phylum Streptophyta; class Magnoliopsida; order Brassicales; family Brassicaceae; genus Lepidium; species Lepidium sativum. The sequence goes on from JAKUCM010006076.1 coordinate 9,875, forward strand.
CACAAGTATTGTTTTAAGTTAAAAAACGGGAAAAAATTATATGATGGGTAAAAATATAAAAGCGATGCGTTTTTTAGTTAGTATTAAAAATATAATTAATATTATTAGTTTTATTAGATTAAATAATTAAAATTGTAATACAAATTGATATAATAAACAAACAAAAAATAAATATAAGTAAAATTAATACCTAGTACTTTGATTTTCCCATAACATATTTGCAATATCATCTCTTAATTCTGACATACGCTTTCCATCATTCATTTATACTGCTCCAATATCTTCAAAATTTGATTCGCAATCCATGTTGTTAGGTCTTATTTCTACCATTATCTAAGCGAAATCTGCATCTGGAAGGTTTGAAATTCTAATAAAATTATGTAATCTCATTGTAGCCATTATCACCCTTTTTGTATGGGTATATTGTATCTTGGAAAATCACAAATAATCCTCCATTTCTTCTTCCAAACTTCAAAAGTTTTTTCGATAACATAACGTAAAGACGCATGACATCGATTAAACAGTTCTTGTTTATTTCTTGGAGGAGGACTGAAGTTGGATTGTGACATATGATATCTTACAACTCTGTTTCTTGATGATCTGTAAGGAGCCAAAAATCCTTGTTTGTTTGGATATTCAAAATCAGCAATAATATTTCTCTACCGGTGGTAACGGGAACTCATAATCACTTTGTTGTACAATTGTGAGAACAGATGTGTCATGACATGATCATGGTGTTCCATGCCACATATATGTAAACAACATGTCCAAATCACATATTGCCATAATGTTGAAGGATATTACATCATGTTGATTCCAATACATTCTTTGTAATTATGGTTTAACTTTAACACAAACATGAACTCCATCAATAGCTCCAACGAATCCACTAAAATAAGGCCAATATCGTCGATCCATTTGCAATCGTTCAAGAAATCAGTGTAATTCTTGTCGCCTTGGGAGTCTTTGTATAATTGCATGCAAGTATTTCAATCGCTGTCAAAACTTTAAAAAACTTCCTATTCACCGTCTCTTGATTTTGGCCAAATCTTAAGCCAACATCTCTTTGTACCTCATTGTGCCCACAAATTCGAAGAAATATAGCCACACTTTCTCCAATTCCCATATTTGATGTTTGTTGTAGACTATAATTTGTTTGCAGTATAATACACAATGTTGTGAAACATGGTAGTGACATTCGTAATAACTGAATAAAATCAGCATTATCTTGTTGGAGTCGACGCCAAATATTTGTCTATCCCAAACCTCGATCAGTTTACACTAGTGCTCTTTGTAAATATTGATCATAATAAGTCAAAGCTGGTTGAATTACTAACTCCTCAAACTCTTCATTTTCCAAATTTCATAGTTCAATTCTTTCTTCGTAACTTAGATTATCGATATCATGTGACCGCAACTGACATATACGAAATGCCTGAAATGTAACACAACAAAATCAAATACATCGTTAATAAAACATAATTGTACATAAATATTTTAGAGTACAAATTTTGAAACATAAGTTATTTCATAACATTAAGGAAATCAACAAAACATACTCATCATGAACTACTCGTCATCTCCTATATCACTTTGTTGATTTGTATTTGGAGTTCCCCAAATATTAAAACAGTCTCCTGGTCTAGGAGTTTGGGTCCTTTGTCCGGTATAAAAATAATTTCTAAAACCAAGACCAGTTGATTGGTGATTAGTTTCCATTGATGTACCGTCTAAAACTCCATGTTGAGTATTTATTAAATTTTCTTCTTCACCTCCAACTGAAAAACCATACTGAACATTTGTTGGAGTCGTTTATGACGGACCACCTTGTTTTGATCCTGCATAAAATGATTATGGACCCCACTATGGGGGGTTTCGTGGTGTGGTGAAGTGCTGAAAACCAGGTGGTATGCCCCATTGTTGAAAGTAAGGTTGTGTGCCCCCGTGTGGACCATTCGATGGTGTACTGAATTGTTGAGCTTTTGGCGGTGTGCCCCGTTGTTGAAATCCAGGAATCCAACCTATCGGTGGACTAAAGGATGAAGGTCTACCAAATGAAAAACTATCAAATGAAGGACTCGAGCCTAATAACTTTTCTCCATCTTCACTGTTTTGTTTTATACCAGTCAAAGCTTGTATACATTTTATTTTACCCTCATTTGAGCCTCTTTCTATGTCAATGAAATATCTACGCCACAACACTTGCTCTTTAAGGTAGTTGATCATGCCCAATAAAACCTTGTGTGCTTCGGAATATTTAGATTAATGAATATTGTTTCTGAATTCATCGCAATCATCTTGGTCAAAACCACCTGGGCGAAGTTGTTGGAAATTTTGTCATTGAAACTCTCTATAGCTTGCAATGGTGTCTTGTATCCTCTGAAATGATTGTCTTATACTATTTCAACGTGAACCACTTCCAATAAAGCCACGTGATACCGCTAAATCGCTGTGAACTTTCCCCACGTCTACTACTTGATTGTAAGTTAATTCTCTCGCGTTGTTGTCCTTTAAAAGAATGAAGTGTATCATCATCAATTGTTACACGATACACGTCTTCATCTTCTTTCGTTTCAGGCACTTGTATTTGTGGATTATCACCACTATTAGAGTTTGAAACATCATATCCTTCTACATCAACTTCATGTTGGTTGTTCAATTCTTCTCGTGTCTGGCGCACAGAATTATGAGACTGTGACTGGACATCGTGTAATACAAGACATTTTTCCATTATATTCCAGAATAAGGGGAGTTTACGTTTTAAACTCTTTGTTAATTTGCATCTCTATGAATCATAATCATCGCATTAACTACTATATAAAATTTGATAATTATGTTAACAAATCAAATTATTATGTGTACTTATAGTCTCACGTTCCTTCCACCATGTATCAGTGCAATTTCCACCTTTTGTAACTTTTCTTAAATTCATAAGTTTATTTTTGAAGAATTTAGGTTAAATGCTCGGTTGAACTTGTCAACCATATACTCTCTCCAAACAGTAGTATGATTCTTCAGTGTGTAATCACTTATAGCAAGTGCTTCATCGAACAATTCAATCAATGTTTTTTCTTGCTCGTAAGTTCATTTATATTTGTCATTGTTCTACAATATTCCAGAAATATAATGTTACTTATTATATCAAAATTGTTAAGAACATAATCATAATCGTCGAATTAGTTACCCGAATGGTTGTTTCTGTTGGAGTAGTTGAAGCCTCTGGAGGATAAGTTGAACTTGGTCTCCTTCAATTGTTTGTATTTCTTTAACGATTAGATGACATATCTACAATTTTGTTAAAATTATTAGTTTAATAATATACAAAATATAAAACTAAAATACTTAACTTGAACTAAAATAAAATACAACTTATGATACGTCTAAACGAATTGATAAACTTTACTTTTTATATAGTATACTACATAAAAACCACATGTTTATATGGTTACAAAACATATTTTTAGAAACATTGAATGACTTTTTATTATTCAATAGGTAAACCAAACTAAATAATTTTCTTGAAAAATTGAAGAAAAACATATATATTTGTTGTGTTTAATATTTATTTCTTAATTTATATTTTTTAGTCATCACTTAAATATAATAGATTTGTGTTTTGTAATATTCATTCATAAATTTTCTATAATAATTATATATAGTTTATCTCATTTAAATTTTATTTTTATTTTTCATGACTACAAAACACTTCATAACTCTCTAGAAAATCAGATGCTATAAATTATAATAAATTTGTTACATTCAATTATAAATTATTTTGTGTCTAGTAGCACAAAAACATATACTAATTACCAATATGATCTATTATTAATGTTGAAAAGATAATTTTTATATATTACTAATAGCTCTAAGATTTTATTATGGATAAATTGAAAAATTAATGAGCATACATTCTTAACACATAGTCAATAATAAGGAAATATTTTTTGTCTTTATATTTTTTTAACAAATGTTGATAATCAAAAGGTTCATATACTATTTATAGCCATTAGAAATTATTTAAAAATTAATTTTCAATGAAAATAAATAAATTGATATTATTTATTTGCATGTCTCTATGATAATTATTACAATACTAAAATATAAATGAAACATTTAACAATTTTTTTTCTTTTTCTCGAAACTATAATTTATATTAACTAATGTTGATAATTATTAACTAGTTTCTTTTTGAACGATTCAATTATACCAATAATAGAAAAATATAATAAATGATAAGTCTTAATAACATCCACTTTTTGCCAAATTTAAAAAGCTAATTATATTTATTAATAATATTTTATAGTTTAATATTGTAATAATTTATAATAGAGTTTATAATAAACATGTTATATTTAATTATTTCAAATTAAACATAAGTGATTTAATTATATATTTTTTGTTTAATATACATAATTATATTTATTATCAACATGGTTCGTAATACAAGTTTATACAATCACTAATATAATTAAGATTTATAATAAATATAATTATGTAAATATAAAATAAAAAAATACATGAGTGTAATGTTTTTGAATTTTGTTGTTGAGATTGTAGTGTTCTTAATATGCTAACAAAAATTTGTGTTGAAAATTGTAGTAGAAGCAAATGAGTATGTGATATTTATACACATATAAATTATTCAAATATTAATTTTCAAATAAAACAATAAAAATAATTATTTATTCGCGATTTCCAGCAAAATCTGGTGGGTATAGCAGTGTTTTAATCTTGAATGTGAATTGTTTATTACACTATGGAGAAAACCACAATTTTTTTTTTATAAAAAAACGCAAAAAGTATAATTGGTGCAAAAAAACTATATTTTCTCTTTCCTTTCAGTTATGCCCCACCTTTAAATGTACAATCAGATCTTTATATTGCTGAGAAAGAAACTTAAAGTATAAAACCAAAATAAAAATAAAGTGATTTTGGTAGAATGGATGGTGATAAATCCATTAAAAGTAAACATTATTTGGTATTTAGGAATTAAATTTTACTTTTTATATTATATAAAAAATCGACTAATAAATCTGTTAATGTTGAGAAAAACGACCAAAGTAGAAAATATATCAAAGGATATTATTTTTCATTTTAGAAGGTAACGGATGCTTACTAAATTCATCATTAATGGACCGGTTATGGAAAAGTAACGCATTCTGTGTTGGCCCATTAATGAATCATTGGTCAAAAGTCAAAATGTTGGCCCTTTGATCTCATTAACTCAAATTTCTTTCATAATCTTCTTAACTTTGATTCACATGACGAGTATTCTACCAATCGAACATCATCAATAAGCCACACCACCTTAATTAATTATATAATATTCTAAAATACAAATCAATAATAATTGCCTTCAACTACACCAAACGAATCTAACGATCCACAATAAACATACTAAACTTCGAACATACATGACCATCGTATATAGCAGCTATCAATTTTGTTTTGTAATATTAATCTACTATGTAACTCGGAATCATAATCTACACCTTCGTATCCACTCTATACATAAAAACAACATACTCAATTTATCAATCCTACATGTGATCTATTAACTTTAAATTTGGCAGGTACCTTCAATAGTCCAATATATGTTCCTTTCGAGAAAAAACAAGTTACCAAAATTTGTATTTGCTCACATGATCTCTTAAATCAATAGCCAACAAACACGACATATGCTTTTTATAAACTGCACATCTCTAGATTCTCCTCTGTTTCATTCATAGTCGTGATTAGTGTCTCAAGTCGAATGTCTCGCCGAACATCGTACACATGGCAATTAAACAGAAGCTCCTAAGCCTCACAAATCACAATATCAACAAAGCATTAACTTCAAGTCTCTACGCCACGCGTTAGCTGTGTTACTTCATAGTTTTATGTCGTTTCACACATTCACATGACAACAATAGACTTTCGGAATATGTTTACTTTTTGTAATGGGGTCATAATTTATAATTAGTCATGTCATCACCCGACAATGAAGTACTTACATGTCTTCCAATCGTCTTGTCAAATGATTCATATATATTTTAGTTCTGGTTGACATCAACACCAACAAATATTATGCACAACGAATTTGACTTTCAACTCGCGGAAGTCTTGTTGTTACCACGTAATTATACAGTTAATAGATTTTATACTCGATAAAACTTGTCCTCTTACTGGTGGTCGGCTAACTCCTGCTATGCTCCAAATTGTATTGAAAAGAATTATATTACGATCAGATAAACAATTAGATCAGCTCCATTGAGAGAATCTTAATGAGGTTATTAATAAAATTTTAAAAGGAAAAATTAAAGCAAAATATATTTTAGTTGTAAGAAACGGTTCTTAATGAAGAGTTTTAAGAGTCTTTTATGAGACTCCTATGTATCGGCTGGAGATTGGGCGAAGCTTTTTGGCCAAAAAAGAAGAAGAGAAGGGTTGCGACTTCTCTCATTTCTTCGATTATCTTCTCTTCCTCCTCTTCTCTCTTCGGCGATTTGGCGATTTTCGGCGATTTCGTCCTCTTCCTCCACTTCCTCCTCTTCTCTCATTTCTACGATTATCTTCTCTTCCTCTTATTCATCTCAACGGCATCAGAGCATCATCATAACCATCGACTTCGATTTGGCCGCAAAGGTTCACCAAAATCAGTGGCGATTTGGCCGAGAAGCTTCACCAAATATCTTGGAGTTTCTTCTCTCCAACCATGTAGGTACGTTTTCGACCTATTTCGTAGTTACGGTAGTTTGATTTATGAGATTAGGGTTTTTGGGTTTCAAAATTAGGGTTCGTCAAAAATAGGATTTTTGGGTTTCCAAAAATTTAGTGTTTAGTATTATAATTACATAAGTGATTAGAGTTAGTATTAGTTGTATATTAACGGTTTTACCTTCAAATCTTCTCTGTATTTGTATATTTATATATGAAATTTGCTAAGTTTTGCTAACATCTCTGTCTGTTTCTTTGTATAGTTGAGGATACAGTGGTACAGAAGTAGATAATCGAGTGGCTTCAATGGATTCAATGCACATAAGTGATGAAAGTAATGCATATATGTTTATTAGGTTGTGGTTAGTATTTGTGATCAGGTTGTGGTTAGTCTCAATTATAGGTTTATGTGATTAGATGTAGGTCTTTGTGAGTAGATTCTACTTCAATGTTAAATGTAGGTCTTTGTGATAAATGTTAAATCTTCTTTGTGATCTCTGTTATATCTATGAAATCATACAGTTAGACCTCTGGTTTCCTAGCATTACTGAGTAGTCAACATGAACCTGTAAACCCTGAACCCAATTTCTATGAAAAGGATTCACCAAGTGAAGCTGATGATCGAATATCAAGAAGGAAGTGGACTCCCATATAAGATGTTGTGCTCATCAATGCTTAGCTCAACACAAGTAAGGATCCAATGGTTAGGAATGAGCAAAAAGTTGAAGCCTTTTGAAAGAGGATTTCAACTTATTTTGCTGCAAGTCCTAAGGTTGCGCGTCTACAAAAGAGGGAGCCAAGCCACTGTAAGCAAATGTGGTCGAAGATTAATGATAATGTCTGCAAATTTGTGGGGTGCTTTGATGCTGCATCATCTCATAAATGTAGTGGTCAAAATGAGAATAATGTTATGAAGTTGGCTCATCATATTTTCTTCAATGATCATAAGCAAAAGTTCACTCTCAAGCATGCTTGGAGAGAACTTCGACATGATCAAAAATGGTACCAAAAAGAAAACCATAGAATGTCAAAGAGAAAGAAGACTAATGAGGGTTCGACACTTCTTCAACTTCTGCCTCAGTTAGCTGTGAAGATGATCAAGCTCGACCTCATGGTGTTAAGGCTTCAAAAGCCAAGTTTAAAAAGACAGTGAACAAGGCAACACAAGGAAATGCTCTCTTAGAGTTTCAGGAAATATGGGAGATCAAATAGAAGGATTTAGCCATAAAAGAAAGGTTGTCTAAACACAAGCTGTTGGACAGTCTTTTGGCAAAAACAGAGCCGTTATCTGATATGGAAATGGCTCTCAAAAACAAACTCTTTACCGACATGTTGAATGGAGTTTAACCTTTCTGTGTCTGTGTTTTGTTACCATGTTGTGTCTGTGTTTTGTAACTATGTTGTGTTTGTGTTTTGAAACCTTGTTGTGTCTGTGTTTTGTAATATACGTGTTGTAACATTACAATGAATATGATCTTGTGTTTATGTAATTATGTGTTCTTGTTGCAGATTATGAAGTCACAAGCATTGCTCGTTACACACAATGCATTAACAAAAAACACAAACATTTGACGTTCTATGTTCATTTTACACAGATTATGTAATTCTGCTTCATTTTACATTGTATTAACAAAATACATTATATTAATATTTGATATTTTATTCATATTTAACATTTTTTTTTTCGTAAAATTTTAAAAATTTTGTATGGGGTTCTACTGTTAGAACCCTATAAAACTTAAGAATCTCATTAGAAATTCTTAGATCATTAATTGAAAAAAAACTAAGAACCTGTAATGATGTTCTAGAGTTGCTCTTACATATTTTGAATGATTTACTATTCATTATATTTATATTGACTAAGAAATATATTATCTTATCTAAAGTCATCATCAGCGGCATATCTACAATGGGACCCATGCCGTTAAACATTTACCGTCGGATATTACACGTGCCAATGTTGTGTAATAAAAGGGCGTAGATGTAAATATAAGTGTTTGATGTTTGGCTTTTCACTTGTCAAGGATTTCTTTAGCGTATCAACTTTTTATCAACCAACCACTGCCTCCACAAAACTCTTTTTGCAGAAATATTGGTTTAATATATTTTGTTATTCTATTATTTTTAAAATATGAATCTGATATAATTGTAAGCTAAGATATTTTTGGAAATAACCAAATTTATAAGTTAATACTTCACCGCCATACTTATCCTTTAATCACGGAATGTTTTAATAAGAATGTGCACTGTCAACGACATCTCAACCGAACGTATAAAATATATCAAAGTTCATTTCTGTAATATACAGTATATTTGGTGCTTAATCTCTAGATTTCCAGTTGCATTTTTTCGGTTTAATAAGACTATATCATTCAAATAAAATCGAATATAGTATAATCTGGTTTGCCATTGCCATATAAGTTCTGATTTCAATGGTGTTATCTCTGATCTTCAAATTAGTTCCGTCTTTTATTGCCTTTTTCTAAGATTATAAATCTAGATTCAATTATAGTTTTATAGATATGGAGAAAACATAACATTTTAACTAAATTAAAAAAACCTCCTTGGGAGCTTTTTCTTGTTTTTGTAGTTAAATTAAATCATTTTAACTGTATAGTATATTACCAACAGTAAACATAAAGTACATTATTCTTATATAAGTTTAATCTCGATCTAACGCTCCCAGCATAGATCTTAGTTATGCTTTATGAAACTCAAATTATAATACAACAAGATAACCAAAAACACACATATATATATATATATATATATATATATGAGACAAAAAGATCACTTAAGTATGAAATTACTAATTACTTTTAGGTGCTTTGTTTCCGACTCTATATATACAATAACAAAAACGGTTCGCACTATAAACTATGAACGACGGTTGGTATAAAACCTTATTCACATGATGGTGCATGCGTTAGGGTTCTCGTCGCTGAAAAGGTTCATGAACTTATCATCTGTACTTCCCGGCTGCACCTGAGCCTGCTCCGACTTCCTCACAAAACCTGCAGGAGCCCTCTTGTCGTAAGCTCCTGCTGCGTACGGATAAGCCACCATTGTGTACGGGATGTATGGCCATAGCTCAGCTTTCTTCTTCCCTGTGCTATGCACTGCCTTCAATACTTTCTTTGGATCCGCGTAACCGTTCACTGTCACTTTGTTCATTTTCCTGTTCACTTCCACCGATTTCGCTCCTTCACACAAAGTTGGTAAAATTTATATTATTAGTATGAATTCGAAAGATCAATTTCGCAATTGTGGTTATTATCACGGTAGAGAGTCAAAGTTTAGAGTTTGGTATGCATAGATTTTGTGTGGATGATAATTTACTTGTAACACAATTTATTTTTTATTTTTCCCTAATTGATACGGAAAAACGAGTTGTGAAAATGACTTGAGGGACTTGAGTTAAAGGATCAAACCTTTAACAGAAGAAACAGCGTTTTTGATTTTGCGTTCGCATCCATCACAGTCGATCTTCACCTTTATATTTACTGTCTGCTCTTATTTAAAAAACAAAACTTAATCAAGCACTTAATAAAGGATGAAACAAAAGTTAAACATCGTCGACATTTATAGAGTTTTGTTACCTGCATGACTTTACGCTTCTTTCGTTTTTTTATTGAGACATCGAAATAGTTAGAGAGATACTCAGACAGAGGATCAAGAACTCCCATGTTTATTGTCACAGGCGAGAGGAAGAGAGAGGAGAGTTAGTGATTTATCAAATGGGTTTCGTATATCTATCTATATATAGGGTCTTAGGGTGTACGTAAATGTATAAGTTCCGAGTATTAGGTAACAAATAATATTTATTTAGTTATTGACTGATTGAGCAATAATTTAATATGATTAGGTGTAACGATAAATTCTTTTAACTTTTGGAGTTATCCCTCTGATTTATAAATAAACTGATGCGAATTCCTCCAAAATATTTCTCGGCTGACAACGAGGATGTTTCTTTCTCTCATCATGTCATTTTCTTCTTTTCTTAATGGTTCATTATTTGTGTTTTATACAATTAAGGAAAAGTTGATTATAGACTTGCATTAGCTCATGTATTTTTATCT
>JAKUCM010006077.1:0-32115 GCA_023374145.1 Lepidium sativum
ACATGTTGATGGAGTTATGCATGTTTTATTGGGAGATTCAAGGCCCAACTCGCTGAAATACTTTCTTTTCTTTCTGAGGGGGATGGTCGTACTCTTGCCGATCTTTCTGTCGCCGTAGCCTAGATGAATGAAAGGGTGGAGAAATGCAAGGTTGATCTTGCCTTCTACTCGGAATAGCTAAAATTGATGATCGCGAAGGTTGATCTTGCGTTCATGTCAAGAAGATCGCTCATCTAGAGAAAGTATAAGTTACAACAAAAAAATTTGGGTTTGGACTTTGAGATATGCCACTTTTACATCCATTCAAAATCTATGTATTTGTTTGGGTTCAGATCAGATCTATTAGGTCTAAATACTACCCGATATATTTACATATTTTAGTAAATTTTAAATAGTTATAAATTTGAGGTATATAAATGTATTTGAGATTTTTTGAATACTTGTTTGGTTCATAATTTAGCTAAGATTAGGAACTTTTTTTTGGGTATATGAATTAGGTATCAGTAGCCCGACCTTTTCCTACTATAAAAAACTAGATTAAAGTTTTTAGGTAAATTTTGGTTATAGATCAGATTTTATCAATTTAATTCTTGACAAAAAAAATTCTTAGTAGAATTAACTTGTTACCGTTTAATTTAATCTATTCAATTAAATTCCACAAAAAGATTAACCAAATTCTCTATTCAGCTATATTATTATTTACTTTTTAAATAATTTCACTAAATTTTACGTACGAAAATTTCATCAGATTTATATCTATAATCTAGAGGGAGACATAGCACGTGAATTCTGCCAAAAACCTATGGGTGTTCTAGATGTGGATCTTGATTTTCGACATCTTATAATGAACATGATCTTGTCTTTTCCAATTTGTTGATTTGACATAAAAGTATGTAAAATACTCTTTTTAAATATAAAAACAACCTTAAACAGATTAATTTAATTTTGTTCTGGTTGAACAGATTAATTAAGTTCTGAACAAAAAGAGAACGGAGAGGGATTAGTTGATAAGGTAAAACTGTTTCATATGTTTTTTTTTTTGAGTAAAGTGATCTGGAAAATATGATCTCACTTAAGACTTAGGTAGTGGATGGAGACAAAATAATAAATTAGTGTTCAGATCTTATGAGTGATTAGTATTACCATTCAATCCTTCGGTTCCACATGTAATTGATATGTGGCTAGTAGAGGTTTCACGTGTTCTAATTATTATTATTATTATTGGAACAAATTGGTTCATTTTTCTCACCATTATTGTACTCTGGTTCTCTTACATACGATTGTTTAAACGAATGTCTCATGTGCTTCACGAAACTAACAAGTGATTAAATAATTAATGAATCTTGTATTATGCATAACTTGTATATCCAATTAACACTTAATAGATCAAACCAATCCGTTCATATTTCATTAATTTTATCATGTGTTAAGATATGTACTATTTGTGACAAAAATTTAATAGAATTCGAAGTGGCGTTTTATTTTAAAACATCAGTATTCTCCTAAAAACAGTACTTATACTGAAATTCCAATAATTGGCCAGACCAATGGACATAAAACTTGATAAAACTTGATACTCTGAAATCATCAAAACCAATCCAAAAAAAAAAAAAAAAAATCTAAATCAAAACTGAAAAAATTACATGAATGATCATAAATTTTTGTATTCGAAAAATCGAACCCAAACCTGAATCGAAACTGAATTAAGAATTGAATGAGTATCCAATATTTTCTTGTTAAATGTATTATTTATTTTTTGTATTAAATCTTCATTAACTTTGGAGTTTTATATAAATTTAAATAAAAATACTTGAACTCAAATCCGATCTATATTCGAACCGAACCCTATCTAAAAGCTAAAAATACATGAATGTCCTAAATCAATGGAACCAAAAATTTAAAATTTGAATGAACCAGACTTGAACATGAATGGGTACCCAAACTCCCATGAACATGCGAGAATTCACTTTGTGTCTAACCGTAATTTAAAAGGACATTTGTCCAAAGCAACCAATTATTTCTTTCAATTTATATTACACATTTTTTTATAATTTGATTCATTTAATTAATTAAAATGATAATATTGTAATAATATCTTTCAATTTTTTTTTTTGTCAACGCCAATCATATAAAGTGCAATACTGCACAAATCAAGATTCAATACAATCAACTATAACATGTCTCTCTAACAAACCTGGCGAAAGCATCAGCCCTATAGTTGAGATTACGTGGGATAATCGAAAGAGGGAAAAACGAGAATAAACTGCGGAGTCATGCAAAATCTTCTTGGTAAGGTAGGAAAGCTGGCCATTCCCCCGGAGTATCAAAAATCTGCACCACCACCTCACAATCCGTCGACATCTCTACCTCCAATGCCTGGATAGTCACCATCGATTCCATAGCCCAAAGTAAAGCCTCGACCTCTGCGTGTAGCGCTGATAAACTGCGGTTAACACTCCGAGCACCCGAACAACACCCCTCCACCGAATCTGGAAAACTGAACCACCCTAGCCCGGTTAATTGGTCCGTCGTCTTCTAGGAAGCATCCACGAAACATCTGAAGCCTGTGAACCCTGAATAGGTTATAGAAGGAAAAATCCAAGTGGATTTTTGTGTCTCGGTATAACTCAATAGTCGGGTCCGTTGAACCAATGGTCGTAATCGAGTCTCTGACCATTCTCTATAATCTGCCTTCGACCTAGATATGGTAGTGCAAGGGTCAGTATCAATGTTAGAGAAACAAAATTCGTTTCTGGCTTTCCAAATGTGCCAAATCAGCCAAAGAAAATATTGGAGGTCACCTACATCAGGTAATCTCCAAAATAAATAGTCCATGTTATACCAGATAGAATCCCCTAGAAAAATATGTATCGCAGATGGGATGTCCGATAGGGCCCAGGTCTGGAGTGCCAGAGGAAAATGGAAGAGAACATGATTAATAGTCTATGTTTCTGCTCCACACTTTAAACACTCCACATTACATCTGATTCCCCGTTGAATAAGGTTCTGATTCACGACAACACTTCCTTACAATATTTGCCACAAGAAATGTCGTATCTTATTTGGTGCATTAATTTTCCACAACTTCTCATATAATGCCTGAAAATTTGGACAATGGCAACCGACCTCGAGATGTGAGTTAGTTGTCTCTACTAGATACCCTGACTTTACGTTATACCGTCCTGTTCTGGTGAACAGCCAACCCCAATAATATGTGCGTTGACATCGTGGAATATGGATGCCTAGTATGTATTGGACGTCAATAGGATCAAAATATTGACGGACCAATACCTCCTTCCACGAACCTGAACGGTGATCAATAAACTGATCCACTGTCAGGTTAGGAAACAAAGAAAGGGAATTCAGTTTTGCCGGTCTGGGTACTTTATCTCGAATCCAAGGGTCTATCCAGACCTTTGTATTCCTACAATCCCCTAACCGTCTAATGGCACCTTTAGCGACAAAATATCTTGCCGATAAAATGCTCCACCAGCCATAAGACGAGTTAGCCCGAAGCGGTACCGAAATCGGACATGTGTCTTTAAAATAACGACCTCTTAGAACCCTGGCCAGCAATGACTCTGGGGAATCTAGAAGTCTCCAAAATTTTTTTGCCAATTAGGCTGAGTTAATCTTCTCTAAAACCTGAAAGCCTAGTCCACCTTCGGTCTTAGGTTTACATACCTTAAGCCATTTCTGCCAATGAATCCCCTTCGTGATCCGTGAATTAGACCACCAAAAATCTGCAATAGTAGAATTCAACTGGCCGACGACCATCTTAGGGAGTCTATAACAAGACATCACGTACGTAGGCAAGGCTGTCAGGACCGACTTAATCAATACCTCCTTGCCTGCTTTTGAAAGAAATTTTGAGGACCAACTATTAATTCTATCCTTGAGCCTCTCACGTACAAAAGCAAAAACTTTCGTCTTTGCCCGTCCAATACTTTCAGGTAACCCTAAGTAAGATCCCATACCTCCCACATTATGAATCCCATGGGATTGATGCAAGTCTAATTTGTCACAAGTAGGGACTCCCTGGCCAAACTGAATAGATAACTTCTGGAAATTTATCTGTTGTCCAGAAATCTGTTCATATTCTGTAAGAATCTTCAGAATCTGCTGCGATTCTTCTTTTGATGCTTTACAAAAGAACAAGCTATCATCAGCGAATAATAAATGTGTCATCGTCGGACTAGTCCGCGCAATAGAGATCCCAGTTAATCATCCTCTTTGTTCTGCATCTCTTAACCTTGAGATAAGCACTTCTGTATAGAGAACAAAGATATAAGGCGATATAGGATCACCTTGCCTTAAACCTCGTTGTGGTATTATACGACCCCCCGGGGCACCATTCAATGAAACCGAATATTCTACACTCGTGATACAAAACATAATACATTTAATCCATGTTTCGCAAAAGCCTAATTTTCGTAGCAAAATCATCACAAAATTCCACTCAACTCTATCATAAACCTTACTCATATCCGTCTTAATTTCGTTCAATTTATTTCTTTATTTTTTACAATTTTAAGTACATTAGTAATTGTCAAATGGCTCTTAGCCTAGTGGCAGACAATAAGTCCACATAAGTCAACTCCTTTGCACAATCAGGGATCGAGTCCCTCCGCCTACATTATATAGGAATTTGGTTATTGGACCGGTCAATTATGACCCAATATAATTTGCCATTGAAAAAAAAAGTACATTACTAATTATATTGCAAGATTTATAATTTCTAGAAAAAAATTCTTAATACAAAAACATGTATATCATCCAAAATTCTTATTCTATTAAATATTATAGATTAACATATTCATTATGTAGTGCTTTTAATAATAAATAAAATTATGTTAAAAGTTAAAAACAAAATAGTAAAAATGTATAGTATATTGTGATTTAGGTTTCTGCATACCGAAGTTTAAACATTGTTTTTAGCTTAGCCCATGCTTTTTTGGATCTGAGTGAGATCTCAAACCTCGGAGCCTAGCTAGTTCTTAAAACCGATCCAATGTACATGAAATTTTCATTAGTTGATGTTTATGTAATTAGGCGAAAGAAAAGTTTTAGTTTATGTTCAAGCTGCTATTTGGCCAGTCATGTTTCTCGTTAATTTTTATTTTTGTCAATAAGTAATTATTGGATCAGTAACGTGATCTGATTCATAACCTAACTTCTCCAAATAAAGTGAAATGAAATTTGAATCCACCATATTATATCTAACTAAACTATGAGCAAATCAATTAGACCACATATTTTTTGACTACTTCGTAAATTTCTACATTAAATATTTTCAAAAAATATTATTTTAGATTTTCTCTCTTTATATATACATATATATTAGAATATATAAAAATATCCATAAAATAAAAGTATAAGAATACCTCTCTTTATTAATGTTTAGAAATATTACTCTAAACTAAATATCAAACCTCTTAAGTCTTTGTCACAACTCAACCAAAACTTATATACATTTAACACCTATTTAATAAATAGTAAATTTATAATTCTTATTCCTATTGATAAATGGAAAAACAACTATTTTTATTTATACAAAAGAAAAACTTATACTTATATAGATTTATCCCTTTTTTTGCTAAATAGAAAACTTGAAACAAAAGAGTTAGAAGTTTTCTATTTAGCAAAAAAGGGCTAAATCTATATAAGTATAAGTTGTTCTTTTGTAACAAAAGAGTTAGAAGTTTTCTATTTTTTTTCTTTTCTTTCTTTTTTCGTTTTTACAAAAATAAAAAATATAAAGCGTCTACAAAACATTACCGGCAGCTCCTAAATGTCTCCGACATCTCTGAAACGTTTCCAAAAGCTCTGAAACGTTACCAAAACGTTTTGACATCCCTACTAAATTTCTGTCTCTGAAACGTTACGAATATGGAAAACGGTACTTAAGTGGTGTTTCGGTGCAACATAGTTAATAATTATGAGAAATGATTGGTTAGATACAATATAAATCATTTAAATTGGAAGGTAAAATAATTTCTTTTTGTAAATGTTACATTGATATTCTAAAATAATATTTTTTGTGTAACAACTTTTAAAATCTAGAATGACTCTATTTACAAAATGGAGGTAATATATTTTAAAGTTTATATTTCAGTTTAACTTAACTTGGTCAGAATTATACGGAAGTCAAATGTTAGAAACGGGAAATTCTGTGGAACCTTTATACTTTTGTCAACCAAAATTATGTGGAACCTTTATGCTTTTGTCAACAAAAATTCCGTAGAACCTATGCATCAAAATAGTTTATAGAAAATTATGAGACAAATCTTAGAAAAGTGAAATTTCGATAATGTAAATTGTATGGCATATTATTTGATCATATATATAAATATATATACACGCACACAGCAAATGCTCTCATACCATAGTTACTATTAAACTTGTGGCAGTCATTTACTTGTTCAGTAACCAAATTAAGCATTTACTGTAAATAAATTACACTATCCCTAACTTTAAACTACTTTCTAAATCTTTAAGTAAAAATTAGTAAGTTGAATCGGTAATTAGCACAAGCTTAGGATTGTGTTTTATGACTTGGTTACATAGATGAATCTCTTTTTTGGGATTCAAAAGTAGATGAATCACTAATCATATAATATTTGTTCGAACTGAATTTAACACAAACTTTTGAAACAAAAAGGAAGATGAGCAAGAATTATGTTCAATAAGATTCCAAAAAGAATAATTTAGAGAATAAATTACCAAAATTTTATAGTTTTGTGTGTAATTTATAATAACGTAATTTTTTTGAGACGTTTTCTTTTATTTATAAGGCATAGAGATGATTACAATAAATTCAAAATAGTAATATTATATTTTTAATTCAGTTTCAATATTATTTTGAAGATCTTGCAAGATATCCAAAAATATTTCATATAAATAAAGGAACATTTACATATTTCTTCTTCAATAATGTAAAAATTCAATATTAATAATTACAGTTCTTGTCCAAAAAGAAATCTACCACTAAGTCGGTATCCTAAAAATTCTAAATACTGTATATATATATATATAGATTCGTATAAAATTACGTGGACAATTTAATGTTAAACTCATATCATAGTCATATAACCACTCAAACAAATAAACAAACGACTAATTTTAAGATAAGCACAAATAAAATTATTATTTTTACTTTTCAGAACAACAAAACAAAAACAATTATTAGTCGAAAAGATTTAATTAGAATTGTTTTCCTATTATTATTTTGGAAAACAAAATTCTTTGTATATTTTTTTGTCAATATAATACTTTATTATATATAAGATTCAAATTAAACTAATTATATATTATAACTCATAAAATATGTTTGGTTTAATTTAATATTTTTGCAAAAAAAAATTGCTTTTCGAGGCAAAAAAAACAATACCAATCAGATATTTAGTTTTATTTTTTTCTTAATTTTTGAGAAATTTTTTTTTCTTTTTAACTTTTCTAGAGAAAACTTTAAACTATAGTATAATGATTTTTTTGGTTGTTGTAAAAGTATGAAATGACTATACTAATAACACGGCATAAAATATAAAATTACAGACCAAACTCTTTTTACATAAGACATTCTCTCTTATCCAGCTAGTCACAAAGACATAAATCCAAGTTTCTTGTGAATATTCAGTCCTTTTCTTTTTTAGTTTTGCAATATTATAAATATATATATAACACATTAGCTCTTTCTCGTGTCATCAAATCTGAAAGAGAAACAACTCGAAAACGAGAAAAATGGCGAGCTCTGATGGCCTCTTACCAATCTCAGGTAGAGAAGACGATCCATTATGTCCCTACACACAATTACCCGACGGGTCAAGATCCGACCCGAATCGCCGAAGACGACCTATTAAAGGTCTCCTCGCCGTCTCATTTGGGCTTTTGTTTATCGCTTTTTACGCCGCTCTTACCGCACATGACGGATCTAGATCAAACGAAGCTGCAATCCAAAGCGATGAAACAGCGACAACAAAGTCACGTGCTCGTCTTGCCGGTGTCTCGGAGAAAAGTAATGACCTTCTTTGGAAACTTTCCGGTGATCTGAAAACGTCGGATTTTCAATGGAACAATAGTATGTTGTCTTGGCAACGAACGGCGTTTCATTTCCAGCCTGAGCAAAATTGGATGAACGGTACGCAATTTAAGTTTAATTATCAAATACAAATTTTAATTCTTTTTTTATTTGGGTAACAAAATCCCAATATAGAAAGCAAAAAAAAAAGAAATATAAAGCCTTTCCTCTTTTTGTTGATTTCATTACAAATTCATTCTTATCTTTTACATTTCCCAATTATGCAATAGTTGTGATTGATTTATTCAAATCTGATATTGTAATGGTTTTAATTACTAAATAACCTCTGATTTTGTTCTAATATTTTTTGGTTTCCTTGATCTAATATGGTGTTGCTCAATGGATATTTTGGAATAATCTTTCTACAGATCCTAATGGTGAGTTTTATTATCAATTTTCTGATTTTTTGTTTGTTTTAAAAATAAAAAATGAATCTCTCTTAGATCCTGTTAATTTTAGTATATAACTTATTTTCATATTTAATATAGAATTTGAAATATAAAATAGGAAATAATTGGGGCGACAAGGAGTAGTAGATCACAGAATAATGAATCACACAATCCACGTTATAGCTAAAGTTAATGTCTAACAACTAAAAAGGTTCAAGTTGTCAGACAAAATCAGAACAGAGTTACAACCAATTGCAAAATTAGTACTTAGTTTTGCTTTATTTTTAATTAAAAAGTACACAAACAAAATCACAAGAGTTTTTTTGGGTCAAACGGTAGAATTTCACCCTCAAAATTGACAACCAATGGCAAAACTAATATTTTTATACTTATAATTAAATTTGCCAGTTTGCATACCACGTGAGTTTTTCACATGTTAAAAAGACTGTAGAAAATCATTGGTTATCAAAGGAACTTAATTTTAATCCTTTTGAATGCAAATTTTGGATCTTGTCTCAAATTGGATAAAGCCAGTGAGGTATACAAAACTATGCTATATTTCGATTTGGTATCTAAATCTTTTTCATTTACTATTAGAATCCGCAATAATTTGGAGTTGTTCTCATTTTGACCAGGAATAATAATATGTTTCACATTTTGTCCAGGTCCATTGTTCTATAAAGGATGGTATCATTTCTTCTACCAATATAACCCAAACGCAGCCGTATGGGGAGACATTGTTTGGGGTCATGCAGTGTCTAAGGACTTAATCCATTGGATACATCTACCCATAGCCATGGTTGCAGACCAATGGTACGACGCTAATGGTGTGTGGACCGGCTCAGCCACTATCCTCCCTGATGGCTCTCTCGTCATGCTCTACACCGGTTCTACCGACAAATCCGTTCAGGTATGTACCTCCAAAATATTCTGAATTTACATTCAATGTTTAAATTGTTGGAACATGATTGAAAATAGTGACACTTTTATAACCGCATATTCATAATTATGCACTATAAAACATAACATTTTCAATTCTAACAATACAGTAATTTACCACCAATATTTAGTTAGCCAA
Organism: Lepidium sativum; assembly: GCA_023374145.1. Lineage (NCBI taxonomy): Eukaryota > Viridiplantae > Streptophyta > Magnoliopsida > Brassicales > Brassicaceae > Lepidium > Lepidium sativum. Next base: position 9,545 of record JAKUCM010006077.1, read on the forward strand.
ATTTTTGGTAAATTAGATATTGAACATGTAAATTAGGCTTATTGATTACACTAATGTTTATAATATAATGTTTTCAGGTTCAAAACCTTGCCTACCCCGAAAACCCCAATGACCCACTTCTGTTGAAATGGGTCAAGTACAAGGCAAATCCGGTTCTAGTACCTCCACCGGGTATTCTCCCTAAGGATTTCCGTGACCCGACGACTGCGTGGAAGACATCAGCCGGAAAATGGCGGATCACGATAGGTTCCAAGATCAACAGAACTGGAACTTCTCTTGTGTATGACACAACCGACTTCAAGACATACGAGAAACTTGACACATTGTTGCACCAAGTTCAAAACACTGGGATGTGGGAGTGCGTTGACTTTTACCCAGTGTCGAAGACCAAAACCAATGGGCTAGATACATCGATCAACGGACCAGATGTGAAACACATCGTGAAAGCTAGCATGGATGACACTAGGTTCGATCATTATGCTGTAGGTACATATTTCGATTCAAATGGGACATGGATCCCGGATGATCCTACTATCGATGTTGGGATGAGTACCAGCTTAAGATATGATTACGGAAAGTTCTATGCTTCAAAAACGTTTTACGACCAGAGCAAAGGTCGGAGAATCTTGTGGAGTTGGATTGGTGAATCTGATAGTGAGGCTGCTGATGTACAAAAAGGCTGGTCTTCTCTTCAGGTATGTTTTGTTTACTTGACTTAATGAACGTGCTATCACAGTAATAGTTGCTTGTGATCCAAATTAGGGCTAAGATTTTTGTTTATACGATGGTCAGGGTATTCCAAGAACTGTTGTTCTCGACACAAAGACAGGGAAGAACTTAGTTCAATGGCCAGTGGAAGAAATCAAATCTCTTAGATTAACCAGCAAGAAATTCAATATGGAGGTCGGTCCCGGGAAGGTTATACCATTGGATGTAGGTTCTGCGACTCAGCTAGACATCGAAGCAGAATTTTCAATCAATAAAGAATCTCTCAACAAAATCCTCGGAGACGCGTCAGTGGTGGCTGAGGATTTTACCTGCCAAAGCAGAGGGTCTACCGTCCGTGGTGCTCTAGGGCCATTCGGATTCTCGGTTCTTGCCACTGAGAGTTTGTCTGAACAAACACCCGTTTACTTCTATGTAGCTAAGGACAAACACTCAAAACTCCAAGCTTTCTTCTGCACTGACACTTCAAGGTACCAATTTCTTCAAATCATTCTAAACTACAATCTAATCATTCACTATTATTCGAGTTGGAACAGCAACATCTTCGTCCTCCTATAAACAGGTCGACTGTTGCCAACGATGTCGTTAAACCGATATATGGAAGCATTGTACCGGTCATTAAAGGAGAGAAATTGACCATGAGAATTTTGGTAATATACAGAATCATACTGACCTTGCATACTTTGAAATCTTAACAATATGGATTGAACTTATATATTTTTTTCTTGCTTTAATTAGGTGGATCATTCGATAGTTGAAGCATTCGGACAAGGTGGACGAACATGTATAACTTCAAGAGTGTATCCGACAACTGCGATCTATGGAGCAGCCAAGCTCTTCTTGTTCAACCATGCTCTTGATGCGACTGTTACGGCGTCGTTTACAGTTTGGCAAATGAACAGTGCTTTTATTCACCCTTATTCTGAGGAAACTGTCCGTGCTCTCACCCGCACCTGATTATTTATTCCACCTCCAGTAATTTTTTAGTTATAGATTTATTTTGTAATAAAAACATTTTCTTCCTGTACTTTTCCAATTCAGCCGTTTTAATTATTTTGATATATGGTTTGGGTTTGATCTTTGATTCATTCTTGTAAGAAAAAAAGGCACTGAAACATCATCATTATAAATTTTTTATAAAATGGATAATTATCCAACTGAATATTTCATTACTTTTTATTTCTATCGATTCAAACTTATCGATCTTGACAAGCTCTATATATATGTGTTGCGTTCACTTTGCTATTCACTTGTACTCAACAAGAGAAACCTAATTATATGGAGGTTCTATTCTTTTCCAAATACTCACGTCTCTGTCTTACTCTTTTATATCGTAATTAAATAATGTACCGTGCTATGCACATTATTGTTTGTTCTACAAAATAAATATACATTTATAATTATTTTTGTTTATTTATGATATTTATATACAATATTTGTTTATTTTCTATTTACGGTTTGACTTGTATATACAAATTTATTTATTTTATATATGTAATATCTTATACATTATTTTATAATGATGATTTGTATTATGCACAAAACATATATATTTTTACAATGTTTTGAAAACTAGATCAGTCCAGTCAGACTAGTTCAACTATGATTCATTAATAAAACTGCTAGATACGATTAAATATCGGTAGAACCAGTAACCCGTGTTAACATTAAAATCCGATTCACTAATAATTTATGTATTTTTTTAAATATATTTATTATTACACTTAGTTTATAAAATGGAAAAGCAAAATTTCAAAATTAAAAGTTAAAACATAAAAATTCACATTCTTTGTACTCTTCTGATATACATTACAATTTATAAATGATATAAATAATGTTTATAATAACAATTTTTATAAATCAGAGATAAAATTAATAAATAATTATATATATACGTTGTTTTATATAAATCAATGATGATATTATAAATTTTTTTTCAAACGTAAATGTCACATTATCAAAAATTTTAGAATATTTGTATTATTCCTTTATTCTTTCTAATTTTAATTTATCAAAAATAATTCTATTTACAGATTTTCAAATATGTTATACTATTTTTACACATTATCATATTATTCAAAAAATTTAGATGATATATATATATATACACGATTATATATAATAAAATTAAAAATTTGGTTCAACCGATTAAACCGGTCGGATAAACTATCCAATAACATTGCCGAATTGGTATCCAATCCAATTTTCAAAACACTAATATTGTGGATCCATGTTTATTAAGATTTTGATGCATTATACCGTTTATTTGACTTGTGCTTATATAGATTATTAGACACGTGTTTCCTTATTTTTTAGATTTGTATTCATTTAAGTTTTTAAACTCATATTTATTTATGTTTTTGTTTAGTTCAATTGTTAGAACCTTATTCATTTACCTTTTATACCCTTATAAATCTAGCTTTTAGATATAATTATTGAATAATATTAATTTGCTGAAGTTAAAATATTTTAACTTTAGTAACTGTACAAGAATATGTTAGTTTATGTCTAGGAATAAACATATAATAAATATATTATATATTTATTTAGTAAATTAAGCTAATTTATGTATATATTTAGAAATTATATTCATAGATAATAAAGCAAAAATTATAAACCATAAACACTAATATATAAATAGAAATCTTATATATAACAGTAAGCATACCAAAAAGTATACATTTTATGTGTATATATATATATATATATATATATATCTATACAAATTAAAGATACTTTGGAAAAATATCTAAATAGATAAACATGGTATATTTGTTAAGATTTAATGTTGATTGAAAGGTATATTGTGGAGTATTTTTATACGTTTTTGTGGTAATACTAATGTTTTGAATATTTTGTAATCACTGGATGAAAGTTAAAGATTAGATCAAATATTATAAGCTTAAATTATCGTGCGGTAAATAAATTATAATATACTATTAGAAATAATATTTAAATCTAAATCATAATAATAAAGTAAAAGTACTATTTACACATCTAAAACTGAAACTATAAAGAGACTGCATAATACTAAAATTGAACTCAAAAACATATTTTTCTAAAATTCAAATTAACTAGATTAGTTCCCTGCAAAAAAGAAAAAATATTTAAATATTTTCATAAGATATATTTCTCAATAACTGTAGTTGTACACATTTAGAATATGAATTAAGTAGATTAATATACATGATATGTTAATTTTAGAAAGTAATTATTATAAGGAATGAAAATTATTATTATTGCGGTCAAAACTATTAAGAATAAATTTTCAAAAATTATTTGAATCATTTATTAAAATATATTTCTCAATTAAATATTTCTATATAACAGAATTAATCGATATCTTCCTATTTAATTTTTCTTAAAATCTCAAAATTACCCTTAATAATAATCTAATTTTCCAACCATTTTTAATGTCAACCGAAATATATCACATGATCGTAAAAATATTTCTCTAAATTGTTATTATTTTATTATATAGAAGATACGTAACATATAACATTAGATTTATGTCAATAATGCTTAGTTAAAAAGGTAGGTTTATGACATTGGAAGCCCAAATATAATTTTTTCCTTTGTCAATAGTAATTTATCAACTAATATTGTATGTTTTATAAGTTAAATCAATAGAACACATTATGTTGTTGCTTCAGTATTGTTGATTCAATGATTTCAAAGTGAAAATGACGTTGAAATACATTCTAAATAATTTAGTGCTTAGTTAAATAATTTAGTGCTTAGTTAAAGTATGAAATTATGATCACAATATCTATGTTTATTTCTTTTATGTAAAATATAGCTAACATAGTATATTAGGTTTATATCAATTTGATTGATTAAAAAGATTGTATGTTTTATAAGTTAAATCGTGTACATTTAATGTCCTATTCTTTTTCTTTGTCAACATTAGCCAAATTTTTACATAATGTAGACAGTATGACTCGATCCATGAATGTGTAAGTGTGTCTGTCTTTAGCGGACTTACCACATGTCACTAAACTAAATACCACATGCAAGTAAGATAATTCGAATAACATCAATTAAGATAATTTGATAATTCGAATAACAACTAGATTTATATCTAAGTAAATTTGATATCTTATGTCTATTTCGTGTATTAAACCAATTAATATGATTCCTCCCAAATCTATATTTATATTTAAGTAATATATACATTTATTTGAAAATTCTAATTCCATATTTATAGAATATGTTAAATGTGAAATAAAATATTAAATACAATTTGATTAGAGAGAATTTTTCATTTATGATTTTAGCATTATGACATACATAAAATATGCAAAATATATGATTCTAAGGTTTTAATGCATAAAATATGAAAAATACTATCTAATATGAGATAAAATGCAACATGTATGAATCAAAATGATGCAAAATGTTAACAGAAACTACCCTGATATTCACATATATCACGTTCCTAAAAACAGACATTGGTCGCTACTTCTTCAAATCATGCAGAAACAATTGCATTTCATGAAGTATGTTGAGAACGTGTGTAGCTTAGGTATATGACCCAACACATACAAGAACCAAGCAAAATAACCATATATAAAGAGCCAACAAAATGTTTTGAAGACAATGATGCATGTGTTGCCCAAACAAAACACATTCCCCCCCAAGATTCTTTCTTACACAAGAGAACTCGAGAAGAATAGAGAAGTGTATATTCAATATGTTTGCTCAACAGACAATACAATTGATCTGTTTACGAAAGCGTTTCCCACTACAACATTCAGAAAACATGTTCATGGTATCTCATTGTGTCAACTATGAAACTTATGATATCCATCATTTTAACCGAATATTTTATTATTATTTACTTCTGCTTACCGACCTTGGTATGCTATATATATACATGTGTTGCCTTCATATTTCTATTCACTTGTACTCAACAAGAGAAAGCTAATATATGGAGGTTATCTTCTTTTCCAAATACTCACATTTTTTTCTTACTCTTTTTTATCGTAATATTATGGGAAGATGACTAGACGGGACGAAAAAGCTATGAACTTATTCTTGGTTAAATAATATTAAAGTACCCTTAGTCGTCAGTGTGGAGAATAAAATATTTACAATTATGACACACCGTTGATCCTACCCGAGTCAAGACTTCTGTATACTTTGTTAATATTTGGTATAATTTGGTTATTCTTCAATATAATTATATAATTATGTAATCCTTATGTAACATTTTGAAGTCGATAAAGCTACATAAATGTTTGGAAGGTAATTATTTTTCCATAGTTATCTCTTTAAGAACACAAAATTTTGTAAGTATGTTACATAATTGGTGTCTTAGTGAGTAATTTTTTGATATAAGTATGTTACATAGTTATGTAATGTGAATCCACATAAATGAAATAAATAGTGTGAGAAGTTTTCACATATATCTAGTTCTGCAACATTCTTACAAGCGCGATAAGTATGTTACATGTTTTTAACTCTGTATCGCACTTACTAGGTCTTTAACATACTTATGAGCTCTTACATATGTTGCATAATTGGGTTTGACAACAACTATATATATTTTGATTGTGTGAAAGTACACAATTAAGTGTTGAGATTTTAATCACTTGGAATAACACATGTTTTGATGAGTACATATGAATGTTCTCAGTTACATATATATATCTATACTAACTACATACTTAACTTCCTACATAGATGTGTTTTTCATAGTAGTGGGTTTATGGCAATAACCCTAGAGAGCCCTAATCTTTGTAAAATTATACTCTCTTATCTTCCAATAATGTATATGCCGCAACTACTAGTAGATATTCTAACTGACATTATTTACCGTGTTCGTCTTGATGGATTTTGAGACCTAGGCCTGTTGATTGCTTGTGGTTAGAGTCTCAGTACGATTGCATTATCTGATGACGTCTTAGTTGTTGTAAAAATATATGAGTTCATTAACAATGTGGCTCTAAGTAGCGATGATTTACCTTATCGACCCTTCACTCCTCGTATCACTGGCCAACGAGATGTCGGCTTCAAGATTTTTGATTCCTTATTGGTGAGAGTGGCACACTTTGATAAAGTAGTCGAAATTGGAAATGTTGTCTGCCACCAAATCAAAAAAATTAGAACTCTCAATATTACAAAACTTAGAACGTAGCGTCTGAATGGCTGGCAAGGGTTCATCCCCTTTTGTCACATGGTGCATAACATATATGTTGATGTAAGCCATCACTGATTTCCTTTGCAATTTGATGAGGAATAAATATGTAACATTTGAAAAACCCCAATATTATTGCCCTGGTAACGTGTGTTATTTTTTATGTAACATCTAAGATAACAAAGGTTGAAAGGATTGGGCTTCAAATAGAACATGCCCAACATCTACTTATACATAAAAGTTTATGATATTTCATTGGTCTGCTTTGGTTATTTCAATATAGTCCTCCCTCCTTGATGCATGCTAAGCTGACTTAATTGCGTATTATTTTGCTGCGGGTAAGTGTTATTCGAGACGTACTACTACATCCTATGATGTTTGCTTATATTTGGGACTAATTAAAACAGTTGGATGGTGTGCATAATGTATATATGTCGCAACGTTTGCTATATATATGTATATTGTGCCAATAAATATGAAACGATGTATATATGTAACAGGCTCCCACTCTTTGAAATAGTCCATTAATTCTAGGTTCCCTACCCACTACAAATATGACATAATCAGTGTGAGAACTGATAAAGTATGTGTTGGTATGGGATTAACAATATTGTTGAGTGGGGGAGAAAAAGTACTTTACCTGTTGTGTATTTTGGATGATTACAATAGGAGGCTAAACGATAGGATGGTCACTTTGCTTCATGTTAACCGTTGAAGGCCACAAAAGTTCCATAAGTCCAACTAATCAAGACCTTTCTGCAGCCTAAAACATTTGTCTTGTGCCTCTTTGTTACCGAGACCTTTCCATAACTTAATGTCTTCGTGTGAGAGAGAAGGCCATCGATATTAAACCGGGCTCAGGAACCACGTTTACCCTGACAGGATGGACACTTATATTGCCTCTTATTGGCCTCTGTAATCATCAATTTGCCTACCTCGGCGAAGAATTTAGGTAGGAGGTATCGGTAGTATCCTGACTATTATCACTGCTCCCATCAAAGTAATAATCACCACTTGACTCGTTAGAAGAATAAGGAACTTGTTCTTTTTCCTTGGGACTCAATTTTGTTATTTGTTTGGAGTGATCAAACAATTATTAGTGGGAATGTTGGTAGAAATGCATTACTTATAGTAAAGGCCAAGAAAACTGAGGCGACAGTTCCAAAAATAACTTCCTCTGTATCTGGTGCTTCGAAAAAATGCCTTCTCAGGAACATGTGTGTTTATTCGCGAAATGTAAATAATATATTCTTGGACATTGGCAGTTGACCATGCAATGAGAAAACTAAACTATTAGTATGTAGTATGCTAAATGACTTTGACAAGTATGTACTCATATATGTTAAAGATGTAGTAATGTTACATATGTATGGAAACATTACAAAAATTTATATCGTACCATGGCTACATGTATTCAAACATACTAGATACACATACAACATATTTATAGAAGGCAATAATTACATATGTATGACCAAATTATAAGAATTTGATATCATACCATGTCTACATGTATTCAAATATATTGGACACACATACTACATATTTATAGAAGGCAAGCATTGCATATGTATGACCACATCATAAAAAATTGATATCGTACCATGGCTACATGTATTAAAAAATATAGATACACATATTACATGTTCATAGAAGGTAAGCGTTACATATGTATTTTACATAGTTAGTTGAAAAGGACGCGATAAACATACATTGTAAACATGAGAAATAAGTATTTTACATTGTCGATGCAAGCGATAGTTATAGAGGAACATAACTAATAAACATCACATTTACATATGTTGCGTTGATGCATAATCAACATATAGAAATATGGGTGCCAATAGGAGGTCAAACGATAGGATGGTCACTTTGCTTCATGTTGACCATTGAAGGCCACACAAGTTCCATAAGTCTACCTTAATCCAGACCTTTCCACAGCCTAAAACATTTGTATTGTGCCTCTTCGTTAGCGAGACCTTTCCACAACTTAATGACTTCGTGTGAGAGAGAAGGCCATCGATATTAAACCTCCGAAATCACGTCTACCCTGACAGGATGGGCACTTATATTGCCTCTTATTAGCCTCTGTAATCATCAATTTTCCTACTTCGACGAATAATTTAGGTAGGAGGTCTCGGTAGTATCCTGACTATCATCATTGCTCCCATCGGAGTCATAATCACCACTTGACTCGTTTGAAGAATAAGGAACTTGTTCTTTTTTCCTTGGGACTCAATTTTGTTATTTGTTTGGAGTGATCAAAAAATTATTAGTGGGAACGTTGGTAGAAATGCTTTACTTATAGTAAAGGCCAAGAAAACTGAAGCGACAGTTCCAAAAATAACTTCCTCTGTAACTGGCGCTTCGAAAAAATGCCTTCTCAGGAACATGTATGTTTATTCGCGAAATGTAAATGACAAATTCTTGGAAATTGGGAGTTGACCATGCAATGAGAAAACTAAACTGTTAGTATGTAGTATGCTAAATGACATTGACAAATATGTACTCATGTATGTAAAAGATGTAGTAATGTTACATATGTATGGAAACATTACAAAAATTTATATCGTACCATGGCTACATGTATTCAAACATACTAGATACACATACAACATATTTATAGAAGGCAATAATTACATATGTATGACCAAATTATAAGAATTTGATATCATACCATGTCTACATGTATTCAAATCTATTGGACACACATACTGCATATCTATAGAAGTCAAGCGTTGCATATGTATGACCACATCATAAAAAATTGATACCGTACCATGGCTACATGTATTAAAAATATAGATACACATATTACATGTTCATAGAAGGTAAGCGTTACAAATGTATTTTACATAGTTAGTTGAAAAGGACGCGATAAACAGACATTGTAAACATGATAAATAAGTATTTTATATTTTCCGATGCAAGTAATAGTTATATAGGAACATACCTAATAAACATCATATTTACATTTGTTGCGTTGATGCATAATCAACATATAGAAATATGGGTGCCAAGTCAGTTAACTTAGCACGCTTCCAGTAACGCCTCAATATAGAACCACCAAATCTTACCTTACAAATATGAGCAGACCAACGATGTCTACACTAAAGCCATTTTCACAAAAAATCGTAAAGGTCATGGTAAATGAGAGAATGATTGGCAATATTGTGCACAATATCTCAGTGATTCAGCTCCTCTAAAAATTTGTTAAAAGGGGGTTTCCAATATCATTCCGGTCACTCATACAGTTGAAGGTTGTGCATCCAAATTTGACAGTTACCGAACGTAGTTCCCTCAACGCCTCGTCGGATGGACCAGTATCGCCAAAGTTCAAAACGCAGCAACGTATGTGGCCATCGGATTCTGTGCACGTAGATAACAGAGAAAAATATCAAGTATATAGAATCATCATTTCTTAGCGAAGCAACAATAGCGAATTCGTCAATGTTGGCCTCCGCATAAATCGGCCTCACTATAAGAAGTCATAAATATCATAAGCCTTCACCATGAACACGCATGACAATGTCTTTCACTATAACCGGTGGAATATAAGGCAGAGACATGATTCGATGTCAACACCCATTCAGATAAAAAGAGTTAGGGTTTTTGGTAGAAACTCAGATTTTTGTTCATAAAGGCGGGTTGTGATAAGATGTGTCAACATTTACTAACACAGACAGTTGTTGCAATAGGGTTCCTACTATATGCAATAATAGATTCGTATGAATGTTACACATACATAATAATAAACATCACATGTACATTAACTGCGACAAATTTATAATGCAACTTTCATATGTTATTGTACCTGTACCATACATTGCGCACTACAACTACACTTTTTAAATTCGATATCGAAGATTAGTACACATATTCATTGTAACATTGACACATTTTAAAAAGAAACATATATATATATATATATAAAATATTCAGACTTTCCCACTATACATATTACATATTTATAATTTATCTCCCAAAACATAGACAAAAGCTAATGTGTTCAAACTAATAACTTAGCATGGATCAAGAATCTCCAGCGTACAGAAATACCCAAAACATCGCTTGCACATAACATCAGGTAATCCATGGCCACATATAAAGTGAATATAAAGATGGTGGAAGAAAGTGTCGGTATTAGTGTCAATTTTTGGATCTGGTATCACACTTCAAAAGCTATCTCATTTGCCACAACAAAGTTTCTTACATCTTGAAGAAACAAGGTGAAAAGCGAGTAACCAAGTTCTGGCTACCAAGAAGACATGTAAATGTTTTGTATGCAAACTTAGCTTGTATGACACCAGTGGCGGATGAAAAAATTATTTTGTTCATCGCACCAGTGAAAAACTTTGCCGGAGCATATCACGCTTCAACAAATTTATCCATAACACGTAGCACCCATGCGTATATCACCACGGGGTTACGCACATCTAAGCAACGATGGAAGAAAGGCAATTAAAGTGATCCAGTGTTAGTTAAAGCAACATTATAAGTGAACTCTCCAATGTTGATATCGGTGAAAACTTCTTTACAGAATGCAATCGAACGCAAATACGAAAAGAGGGATAAATGGACATAGATATCGAAACCCAGTACGGCTAACACGCCTTACAATGTCTACTACAATATCTCGTGGAATGTGAGGGTTAGGCATGATGCGAGAAGAAATTATATATGGGTTTGTAGTATCCATTTTTAACTCAGTATGGTTATAAATATGAAAGCATACTTATATAATCAGTGTTAGTCTCGAGAACTGTACAACCAAAATAAGTTACGTTCCTTTGGTACATATGTACATGTTTATCGTATAGGCCAAGGAAGCTACATATGTCATCCATTTATTGTAGAAAACACCACATAGTTAACTACTCTATTTTTGACTAGTTATTGGTTTCCCGAGCTAATTTTCCCACCCAAGGTAGTTTTATCTCCATTCCCACGTTTATGATGTCCGCATATATTCTCCCGAGTTGGAAATTTTATTTGACGACATAGGGATTGCTTACAATACGCACTTCTCGATGACACAAAAATCTGCCATGCATCGAGGACCAGGGTTTTGAACCCCTAGTCACAAACATTGTATGTCTAGATAAAACTTACCTCTTTTTATATAACAAATGACGATTAAATACATGTCAACCATTTTATGTGTGGTAAAAGCTTACACACAACATTACTACGTACATTATAGTGATAATATACTAGATCATTATTATCTGGGTCGTATGGTTCTTTAATGTATACCTACCAATCAATTAAGTTGCGTACCCACAAATATATAGGTCACCAGATATATATTAAAACTATGTCACATAATTATAATATTTGCAATAAAAATAGATAACTCAAGCCACATATTTTCCATCCTTCCATAAATAAACATCACCTTACATAGACATCAACATATGTTGATGATCAAAAACAAAAGGTGTAAGGCGAAGCATCGTCTGCACACAAGAATCTCATCAGCCTCGTGTGTCCCAACACAAGTGATAGTAACATCCATGTTGAATCCTCTAAAATGAGGTATGAACCTACGAACATCTGGGTCGACAATTTCCTCCATATACCCACTCACTCGGTCTCCAAACCGAAAGGTATCTTCAATATTTGGGAACCCATCGAGATAGCATTGTAGTAGGGCATCACCATAGTTTGGATCACCTGCTAAATATATCATCATACCATTCACGAATTAGGCTTCTGTGTTGCCAAAATTCGCAGCATATCCAAGCCAAGTAAACTTATCCTATGATGGGCCCTTTCACTACAAGAAAACATAAGTTTAACAACGCTCATTTACGACTTTTTGGAGACGTCGTAAATGAGGGACGTTTTACCAACTCCTTTACGACGTAATTGTATTTCGTCGTAAAGGAGTTGTAAATTGACAACAAATATTTTCGTTGTAAATTTGTTGGCACTTTACAAGGAATTGACAACGCTTTACAATGTACAAAACAATCCGTTGTAAAACAGTCCCCAACTTGCAACATATTTAAGACGATTATTGTTTACAACGACTTAAAAACGAATTTGGAAATTCGGTAAATACGTTTTTCATTGATACATTATCAATTAACGTTTTCATACATATTAAACAATGGACTCAATCAGATCATTCATTATTACTATCATTTCCAGTATTAAGATCGTCACTTTCATCAAATTCGTCACGATCCTTATCGTAAACAACATGGTAAACTAGATGGTAAATTCACAACTAGCTCTGTAGCTTGATCAGGTTCAACCTAACTAATCCTACAAATTCCACTTCAATAATTTGTTGCAAGATCCCATAGATATTGGTTTCACCCTTCACACATACTCCCAAAATCGGCGGTTGCACGCCTTTTACCGTACTCAAAGGTATAAAGTTTGTATCCCCTCGTGAAATACATGGGTGATGTTGTTATCTTAGCAATTGGACCTTGAATCAAATCATGAAACCATGGTAGATAAAATGGATCATCATAGTCAACCTGTTTACACGGTTAAATATTAATAATAACTTAATTAGAATTCTCATAATTAAATTCGCCGTAAGGACTTGTAAATTTAAGACGCTTTAACAACGAAATCTAATATTTGGAGACGTTTTTACGACTTACATTATATTTTTTTAAAACCAATTAAGTAACACCAAAAACGTGTTTACCAAAATTCCAAATTCGTTTATAACTCGTTGTAAACATATTAATTATAATAGTAATTATAATATTAATTATAATATTAGTTATAACTCGTTGTCAACATGTACCAACTCTTTTAAGATGTAATTTATTTTTAAAAAATGTTGGTTTAGTGTTTACCAACACCTTTACAAGGGTTTCTTTGTGAATTAGAAGCTAATTTTTGAACTCTTTTACAAGTCTTTCGTTGTAAATTAGAACCTAATTTACCAACTCCTTTATGAGGAAAAGGTACTTCCCAACGCCTTTACAAGACTTTCGTTGTAAATCAGAACCTAATTTACCAACTCTTTTACGACGAAATGGAAATTTCCAACGCGTTTACAACACTTCCTAATCCCTTTATAAACATCACGAAAGATGCAAGTTCCTTGCTCATTTCTCAATTATCCTTCTCTCTCTAAGGTAATTCTTCTCTACCTTCTCTCTATTATTTTTTTTGTACTTGAAATTACTTAGTTTTTACAGATTTAGGATATATGGAATTTAGAATTAGATTGGAATTTAGAATTTACGGTGGAATTAAGATTTTATAATGAAATATATGTTATTATAGATTTGATAATTATTTTTAATTGCATTGTAGATCCTCGATGTGAGAGGCGACACATCATGGTTGAAGTTGCGGTTCAGGAGCGTCAAACTCAACATTCCCTATACAACGGAGGCATTGGAGCGTAGACGTCAAAACCTCGGGATTTGGACTTTCGAAAATGTCAATTTAAACCAACGAGTGACTAAAGATCAAGACTAGTGTAGTATGAATATGTTTAATAAACTTCTATAGTAAATATTTTGTAATTTTAATAATTTTATAAAAATATTTTAAAATCTAATTTTATTAAAATAATTCAATTCCTAAAATTATTAAATTACAAAATTATTATGAATATTTTCATTAAAAAAATAAATAATTTTTTGTCCCTATCTTGTTGGCAAAATACGTCATTAATTCGACGTAAATACACGTCTCAGATTCATTGTAAAGTGTTACGTCCCTAATTAGTTGTAAAGCATTTAGTCCCTAATTAGTTGTAAAGCTTTTCGTCCCTAATTAGTTGTAAAATAAGTTGTCTCTAATTCGTTGTTAACTCTGAGAGTTATAAAATCGTTGTAATCATAGCAATGTTAATTACTTGCAAAGTTTACAACCCCTTTACGTTGTTTTTGTTAACATCGATTTTACAACGCGTCTCGTATGTTACAGCGCTTTTACAACGCCACATGTACAACATGCTAACATCGAAATTTGTGAGTTGTTAACTTATACAACGATTTCACAACGCTTAGTCTGTTACGACGATCAGGACACGACGAAATAGACTTCGTCCCTAGGGATGGAATTCGGAGTTGTAAACTGTATGTATTCTTGTAGTGTTTGAAACCAAACGCCTTAATCCTCATATGTACTCATCAGTGGGTTTTCTAGCAAAGACGCACCGCAAGAAAAAAAAAGAGACGTAAGGTGATTCTTCATCGACTAAAGCAAAAAACGCTACAAAAGCATCATAGTTGACATCTGCCAGAACCTCGAGAGATAACACGATCAGAAGCAATGTCTTACTAGAAGAAATAAAAGGACCTAGACTTAGGAATACAGAACGACCAACTCGTTTGATGATATCTGTAAGTATCTCACACGATATGTGCCAGAGATACATGCTTGGTAAAGGAAGGTGATGGAAACTGAAATGATTCGATTGAGATCTTTAAATAAGGCAGCGAAGTAAAATTGCAGGGTCCTCGCGAGAAGTATGTATTTAATTTATACATAGATATGTAATCCAAATACTATATACAACCACACACTAAATAAGGGATTATGGTGTTTGTCAGAAGTGTGTAATACATATAATTGAGCCTTTTATTTATGTTTGAATTGTAATCATGTCTATATTTTGCATCAGCCATATTTCTTACATATATAGTTTTATGTTGCATTCCTACATAGCGTTGAAACCCTAATCCCAAAAACATAACTTTCTATAATAAACACCTTGTTGCATAAAATGGGTCAAGTCTTACAGAAACCAAGATAAAACGGAGACAAACTTATTAGCACAAGTCAATGAGGGTTAATGCATAGCAAAAACCAAAGCATACCTCACAAAGATCACATATTCTTATTTGCCCGCAACAGGGGAAATGTTCCCAGATATTGTAGTACTTATAGAAGGAACTACTAGGATAACGTCTGATGTCGCAATTTTCATAAACACGTCATCTGCAATCTGACATGCACTTCCGAAATTCCCAACATCCGCTAAAAAATTTTCGAAAATGGATTCCCAATATTAATCTGACCATATGCATAGTTGAACAAAGAATATGCAAATTTAGCATATAGAGGGCCAAAATCTGAAGCAAAACGTGGTTGCAACAATGCCTCTTCGGTTGGACCTGATGTTAACAGGGTACATACCCCAGGGACATACATGGCCAACAGGTTTCGTGCATTTAGGCAACAATGCAAAAAAGACAAGTATATGTAGTCATCATTGATTAGGGAGACAACATCAACGAACTCTTCAATGTTGATCTCATCCAGCAACTAGTCGGACAGTGCAATCAAACTCATAAGTCGACTCGAAGCGATAAAAGGTCCTAGATTTTGGAAACCATCACATCCAACACACCTAACGATGTCTATCAGTAAATCCAGTGGAAAGTAAGACGGAGGCATGTTTAAAAGACTACGGGAATTTGTGTTTCAGAGAGAAATATTGAGAATTTTGAGGTCGATAGATACAATACTTATATACGAGAGTTCGCAACAGCTGTCGTGGTTGTTTTCCCTAAGTCGTAGATTTATGTAGCATTTCTGAAAATGAAATGGCTACATATATCATATATTTTACATGTTACACACTGATTCTTTGGTTTACATATAAATACGTTGGAATATATACATTACATTAGCTACATAAATTCGTTATCAAGTATATACTTAATGCCATCCCATGCGCTAATGTGTAACATAACCATCCATGCTTTAGCGAAAGGGGAGGATCACAGAGATGACATAAATCGGTGTGTTGTGCAGCATAAAACAAGAAGGATAGTAACCAAGCAACTCACTTATTGAATACGAAAAAATCCATGTGTCCCTATTTCACCGATTTGGGCACATACATGGTTTCTAATTTCGAATGCTACCTCCAGTGTGGCAACCATCTCCAACAACGATTCGAGGACATAATGTCCAACATCAAGTTGCCCACATAGACACATGAATGTAGCACTTGTGAACCGAGCATACAAAATACCAGATGTTGCCGCTTGTAATAGATAATGCATGGCCTCTCCACACGGACATCATAATATATACAAATGTAACCCCCATACATACATAGTCGTAGGATTCCTCGCATCCATACAACGACGCAAGAAAAACTCTGATATGGTTATTCGGCATTACATAGATCAGCAGTAAATTTGAACTCCTCTAAGTTGACCTCCCCCAACACGTCACTAGATAATGCAATGCCGCTGAGATAAGGGCCCATAACAATTTAGTATTTGTTACATGTCATTCGATATATTTGGTATGTAACATTCCGAAGTCATCCTGGTAAATATGCACCATACATATATAAATATGCAGCATGCATATATAAATATGTTAAAGCCACTTATTCCCATCCCAAACATCCACAAACTCAGTGTAGGAATATCTTATTATCGTCATGTTTATGCCTTACATCCTCCTCCATGTTATCATAACCATCGTGGGTCATGTCGGGCATAGAGGCTTTATATATCTAGCACTATTTCTTGCATCTGGTCCATCGCTTAGTGCAATTGCACGTTCCGTCGATGTGTTATTAGAGGTCAACCTCGATGAATTCTTTATTGACCGTCGACTAAGTGACTATGTGACCTCACATGAGCATTATATATGTAATCCTCATCCTGGTCAAAAGCATTCAAAATGAGTTGTGACCAAAAACCTAGAATATGATAATTTTGGTACACTTAGTGACGAGGGTTCCATATCTCCGTTTTCATACACGAATAATGTTGATATTGATTTTTTTTTTTGAATTTTTAACTGAATTTACAAGTTCACCCCTATTGAAATGCCAATATTACAATGACTTATGCAATAATATCCACCCACCCTTGTTGGATCTTGCCCATCAGGCAAGACCAACTATTACGGCCTAAAACCTTGTCGTTATAGTAAGTGGTGGACATTTATATGTATAAGGTGATTACATAATTAAACCATGGCCATGTTCATTTTGTGAAGAATTCTTTCAGATCTTTGTATTATCTTCAAGGGGGAGATTTACACCATAACAGGGAAAAAGAGTGAGATGATTGAAGCCGTTAATGTTAATATGATCAAGTCTTCATCATATATCATTAAACAACTTTAGGGTTTCGTATAAAATATAAGATTTATGTAATCAAATAGGTGTGTATAAATAGGTACAATCGAATGGTTGTGTTTGTTTGTAAGTTTGTGTCTTTAGGTTTAAGGATGTCTTTTACAAGACATAACCTTTAGTGAATAGGTATGTTGTAAAATATATATACCCTTGTTGGAAATTAATAAAAGACACTGATTGGTTGATTAAAAAGAAAAAGAAAACCAGAAACGTGAAACACAAAAACAGAGTATCAACGAAGAAGAAGATACAGAGAGATCCGATTTTGTAAGAGAGAAACAAACTAACGTTTGTTGTTGTCCGATCCTAAACAATAGAGAGATCGATTTCAAATATGGTATCAGAGCACATGGAGACAACGATGCATCAAATCATTCATATCTTCAATGGAGATTCCTACATTTTTTGGAAAATCAAATTGACAACAATTCTGAAAACCAGAAAACTCTGGGATGTGATTGAGAATGGAATCACAGAGACTTCACCCACTTAAGCCACGCCTAAAGCTACAAGAGAAAGAGAATACCGATTGCTTCAGGATATGATGGCGCTTCAGATTTTGCAAAGTGCAGTATCAGAATCAATTTTCCTAGAATCGCTTCTGCATCATCTTCTAGAGAAGCTTGGAATGCTCTTGAGATGGAGTTTCAAGGAAGCCAACAAGTTAGAATGATTAATCTTCAAACCCTGAGAAGAGAATTTGAAAATCTGAAGATGGAAGAAGGAGAGACAATCAATGAGTTTTCAACAAAACTTATCAACCTGAGCAATCAACTTCGAGTACATGGAGAAGAAAAGACTGATTACCAAGTGGTTAAAAAGGTACTTATCTCCATACCACAGAGATTCGATAGTATCGTTGGGGTACTCGAACAAACAAAAGATCTATCAGTTCTTTCAGTAACAGAATTGATAGGAACCTTAAAAGCGCATGAGAGGCGTCTAAACCTCCGAGAAGATCGCATCAATGAGGGTGCTTTCTATGGAGCAAAGCTTGGTTCAAGAGGAGATAACAAGCGAAAGAAAAACCGCCATGAGAAGACAAACAAGTGGTGTGGCGTGTGCAAGATGAACAATCACAATGAGGTCGATTGTTTCAGGAAAAAGAAAGAGAATGGTTCACAGAGAAGTGAAACCTACGAAAAGAAATGCTATGTCTGTAACAAACCAGGACATATAGCAAAAAAATGTCGACTTAGAAAGAATGAAAGAGCACACCTAAGTCTAGAAGAATCCGATGGTGAAAGTGAAGATGAGTGTCACATGCTTTTTAGTGCCGTTGAAGATAAAGAGACTTCAAATTTAGGCGATGAATCTTGGCTAGTGGACAGCGGCTGTACCAATCACATGTCAAGAGATTCAAGACACTTCATCAATCTGGATCGAAGTAAAAAGATAACCATTCGAATTGGTAATGGTGGTAAAGTCATATCTGAAGGAAAAGGAGACATACAAGTGTCAACAAACAAAGGAGGAGATCACATCATCAAAAACGTCCTATATGTACCAGAATTGGCAAGGAATTTACTAAGTGTTTCTCAAATGATATCCAATGGATATCGACTGATTTTTGAGAATGAAAACTGCATCATCCAAGACCCAAAAAGGAGGAAGATCATGGACATTAAGATGAAGGATAAAAGCTTTCCAATTGAGTTGAAAAGATCAAGTGAAGAAACGTATGTAGCATGCGAAGAAAAATAAGAGAAATCGAGTTTATGGCATAAGCGATTGGGTCATGTAAACTATGACAAGATGGAGCAAATGTGGAAAATGAAGACAGTAGAAGATCTTCCAAAGTTTGCAGTAGCAAGAGATATATGTGAATCATGTGAGATGGGAAAGCAATCAAGGAAAAGCTTTCCTAAGGAATCGCAAAGCAAAACAAGTAAAACACTAGAACTTGTTCATTCGGATGTGGGTGGTCCAATGCAAAATGAATCACTGAACTCAAGTAAGTATTTCCTTACATTCATTTATGATTACTCTAAGATGGCATGGGTCTACTTCATGAGAAATAAAAGTGAAGTGCTGTAAAAGTTCAAGTTCTTCAAACCATTTGTGGAGAATCAAACAGAGAAGAAGATTAAAAGACTAAGAACCGATGGAGGAGGAGAATATTTTTCAAACGAATTCAAGAAGTTATGTCAAGAGAGTGGCATACATCATGAGGTAACTACTCCTTATTCTCCACAACAAAATGGTATTGCTGAAAGGAAAAACATGACACTTGTAGAGATGGCAAGATCGATGCTTAAGGAGAAAAACTTACCGAATAAGTTTTGGGCTGAAGCAATAGCAACATCAACATATTTGCAAAACCGATTGCCATCAAAGTCATTGGAGAAAGGAGCTACACCATTGGAGATATGGAGTGGAAAGAAACCAAGTGTTGAACACTTGAAAGTTTTCGGATGTGTTTGTTACATACACATACCCAATGAAAAGAGAAAAAAGCAAGACACAAAGGCTAAACAAGGGATATTTGTAGGTTACAGCAACTAGTCAAAATGATATCATGTGTATTTGGTAAATGAAGAGAAAGATGAAGTTTCAAGAGACGTTACCTTTTGTGAGAAGAAGACATGGAGCAATGATAGGAAAATCGAAGAAAAAACTATCATATCGCATGTCAAAATAAACACACGAGAACAAGGAAGAGGAGATGATCTAAATGATCAAATTGACCAAGTAAGTAATGCTTTTAATCAACTTCAAATCTCAAATACGAATCAAGGTCATATTCAAGGAGGAGAAGAATCAAATGGTCCTAGAGGATTTCGATCAATCAACGATTTAATGGGAATAACAACTGAAGTTGAAGAGGAGGCGCTTATCCATGAGGTATGCATGATGATTGATGAAGAACCACACACCGTAGAAGAAGCATTACAAGATAAATAATGGTTAAAAGCCATGGAGGAGGAAATGCGTATGATAGAGAAAAATAAAAGATGGAGTGTTGTTGAAAGACCAAATGACAAAAATGTGATTAATGTCAAATGGATATTTCGTTTGAAGATTAATGCAAGTGGAGACGCCATTAAACACAAAGCAAGATTGGTGGCCAGAGGATTCACACAAGAATATGGAGTGGACTATCTTGAAACATTTGCACCAGTTTCAAGGTATGATACGATAAGAACTATTATGGCTATTGCTGTTCAAAACAGATGGAAACTTTACCAAATGGATGTAAAGTCTGCATTCCTAAATGGCGAGTTAGAGGAGGAGGTCTACATAGAACAACCTCCCGGATTTATAGAAGAAGAAAGTAAAGATAAAGTTCTTAAACTCCACAAAGCATTCTACGGCTTAAAACAGGCGCCTAGAGCATGGTATGGTCGGATTGATGGATACTTCATCGAACATGGATTCAAAAGAAGCATCAACGACGCAGCACTCTATGTAAAGAGAGGTACAAACGAAATCTTGGTGGTTATTTTGTATGTCGATGACATTATAATTACAGGAAGCAACTTGGAAGAAATCGAAGACTTCAAAGGAAAAATGAAGAATGAGTTTGAGATGACAGATTTAGAAGAACTAAGTTTCTTCCTTGGCATGGAAGTAATTCAAACCGAAAGTGGCTTATTCTTATCACAAGAAAATTATGCCAAGAAACTTCTGAAGAAATTTGGAATGCAAGACTGCAAGATGTTATCAACACCTTTAACACCGAATGGCAAAAGAAAAGAAGTTTTAAAGGAGAAACTTGAAGATGTTACAAAATATAGAAGCATGATCGGAGGTTTGCTATATCTTTGTGCTTCACGACCAGACATTATGTATGCAACTTCATATTTGTCTCGTTACATGTCTGCTCCAATGATGCAATATTATCAAGAAGCAAAGCGAGTGCTAAGGTACATTAAAGGTAGTTTGAACTATGGCATTCAATTCAAACAAGTAGAAGAACCAGAATTGGTAGGGTTCTCTGATAGTGATTGGGGAGGTTCGGTTGAAGTTAAGAAGAGCACAAGCGGCTATGTTTTTACAATAGGATCAGGTGCTTGCTGTTGGAATTCAAGCAAACAAAAGACGGTGGCTCAATCAACTGCTGAGGCCGAGTACATTGCAATTTACTCTGCAGCAAATCAAGCAATACGGTTGCAACGCTTAGTGAATGAACTCAGATTCAAGACTGAAAAAGGTACTCGTATTCTATGTGATAATCAATCTGCGATTGCTATAGGAAAGAATCCAGTTCAACATCGTCGAACAAAGCATATCGACATCAAATATCACTTTGTAAGAGAAGCTGAGCAAGAAGGAAAGATCAAACTTGAGCATTGTCCAGGAGAGTTTCAAGTCGCAGATATTCTAACCAAACCCTTAAGCACATCACGATTTGAAGCTTTAAGAGAAGAACTAGGAGTCATGATGAAGCCATAATCAAGGAGGAGTGTTGGAATATGATCAAGTCTTCATCATATATCATTAAACAACTTTAGAGTTTCGTATAAACTATAAGATTTATGTAATCAAATAGGTGTGTATGAATAGGTACAATCGAATGGTTGTGTTTGTTTGTAAGTTTGTGTCTTTAGGTTTAAGGATGTCTTTTACAAGACATAACCTTTAGTGAATAGGTATGTTGTAAAATAC